>JBBHAA010003920.1:0-37459 GCA_037953035.1 Aquarana catesbeiana
TACAGCGAGTGTGACATCATACAGTATATATACAGTATACAGCGTACAGCGAGTGTGACATCATACAGTATATATACAGTATACAGCGTACAGCGAGTGTGACATCATACAGTATATATACAGTATACAGCGTACAGCGAGTGTGACATCATACAGTATATATACAGTATACAGCGTACAGCGAGTGTGACATCATACAGTATATATACAGTATACAGCGTACAGCGAGTGCGACATCATACAGTATATATACAGTATACAGAGAATACAGCGAGTGTGACATCATACAGTATATATACAGTATACAGAGAATACAGCGAGTGTGACATCATACAGTATATATACAGTATACAGCGTACAGCGAGTGTGACATCATACAGTATATATACAGTATACAGCGTACAGCGAGTGTGACATCATACAGTATATATACAGTATACAGAGAATACAGCGAGTGTGACATCATACAGTATATATACAGTATACAGCGTACAGCGAGTGTGACATCATACAGTATATATACAGTATACAGAGAATACAGCGAGTGTGACATCATACAGTATATATACAGTATACAGCGTACAGCGAGTGCGACATCATACAGTATATATACAGTATACAGCGTACAGCGAGTGTGACATCATACAGTATATATACAGTATACAGAGAATACAGCGAGTGTGACATCATACAGTATATATACAGTATACAGCGTACAGCGAGTGTGACATCATACAGTATATATACAGTATACAGCGTACAGCGAGTGCGACATCATACAGTATATATACAGTATACAGCGTACAGCGAGTGTGACATCATACAGTATATATACAGTATACAGCGTACAGCGAGTGTGACATCATACAGTATATATACAGTATACAGAGAATACAGCGAGTGTGACATCATACAGTATATATACAGTATACAGAGAATACAGCGAGTGTGACATCATACAGTATATATACAGTATACAGAGAATACAGCGAGTGTGACATCATACAGTATATATACAGTATACGGCGTACAGCGAGTGCGACATCATACAATATATATACAGTATACAGCGTACAGCGAGTGTGACATCATACAGCATATATACAGTATACAGCGTACAGCGAGTGTGACATCATATAGTATATATACAGTATACAGCGTACAGCGAGTGTGACATCATACAGTATATATACAGTATACAGCGTACAGCGAGTGTGACATCATACAGTATATATACAGTATACAGCGTACAGCGAGTGTGACATCATATAGTATATATACAGTATACAGCGTACAGCGAGTGTGACATCATACAGTATATATACAGTATACAGCGTACAGCGAGTGTGACATCATACAGTATATATACAGTATACAGAGAATACAGCGAGTGTGACATCATACAGTATATATACAGTATACAGCGTACAGCGAGTGCGACATCATACAGTATATATACAGTATACAGCGTACAGCGAGTGTGACATCATACAGTATATATACAGTATACAGAGAATACAGCGAGTGTGACATCATACAGTATATATACAGTATACAGAGAATACAGCGAGTGTGACATCATACAGTATATATACAGTATACAGCGTACAGCGAGTGTGACATCATACAGTATATATACAGTATACAGCGTACAGCGAGTGCGACATCATACAGTATATATACAGTATACAGCGTACAGCGAGTGTGACATCATACAGTATATATACAGTATACAGCGTACAGCGAGTGTGACATCATACAGTATATATACAGTATACAGCGTACAGCGAGTGCGACATCATACAGTATATATACAGTATACAGAGAATACAGCGAGTGCGACATCATACAGTATATATACAGTATACAGCGTACAGCGAGTGTGACATCATACAGTATATATACAGTATACAGAGAATACAGCGAGTGTGACATCATACAGTATATATACAGTATACAGCGTACAGCAAGTGTGACATCATACAGTATATATACAGTATACAGCGTACAGCGAGTGTGACATCATACAGTATATATACAGTATACAGCGTACAGCGAGTGTGACATCATACAGTATATATACAGAGAATACAGCGTACAGCGAGTGTGACATCATACAGTATATATACAGTATACAGCGTACAGCGAGTGTGACATCATACAGTATATATACAGTATACAGCGTACAGCGAGTGTGACATCATACAGTATATATACAGTATACAGCGTACAGCGAGTGTGACATCATACAGTATATATACAGTATACAGCGTACAGCGAGTGTGACATCATACATTATATACAGTATACAGCGTACAGCGAGTGCGACATCATACAGTATATA
Organism: Aquarana catesbeiana; assembly: GCA_037953035.1. Taxonomy (NCBI): domain Eukaryota; kingdom Metazoa; phylum Chordata; class Amphibia; order Anura; family Ranidae; genus Aquarana; species Aquarana catesbeiana. The sequence goes on from JBBHAA010003920.1 coordinate 2,345, forward strand.
TACAGTATACAGAGAATACAGCGAGTGCGACATCATACAGTATATATACAGTATACAGCGTACAGCGAGTGTGACATCATACAGTATATATACAGTATACAGAGAATACAGCGAGTGCGACATCATACAGTATATATACAGTATACAGCGTACAGCGAGTGTGACATCATACAGTATATATACAGTATACAGCGTACAGCGAGTGTGACATCATACAGTATATATACAGTATACAGAGAATACAGCGAGTGTGACATCATACAGTATATATACAGTATACAGCGTACAGCGAGTGTGACATCATACAGTATATATACAGAGAATACAGCGTACAGCGAGTGTGACATCATACAGTATATATACAGTATACAGCGTACAGCGAGTGTGACATCATACAGTATATATACAGTATACAGAGAATACAGCGAGTGTGACATCATACAGTATATATACAGTATACAGCGTACAGCGAGTGCGACATCATACAGTATATATACAGTATACAGCGTACAGCGAGTGTGACATCATACAGTATATATACAGTATACAGAGAATACAGCGAGTGCGACATCATACAGTATATATACAGTATACAGCGTACAGCGAGTGTGACATCATACAGTATATATACAGTATACAGCGTACAGCGAGTGTGACATCATACAGTATATATACAGTATACAGAGAATACAGCGAGTGTGACATCATACAGTATATATACAGTATACAGCGTACAGCGAGTGTGACATCATACAGTATATAGAGGTGTAAAATATTATATATACAGAGGTCTATAATATCATATATATACAATATATAGAGATATATTATATCATATATATAGTATACAGTATATACTGACACAGATGAACACACATACATGGGGGATTATTTACCTGCCAAAGGAATTATATTTCTGTCCATCCAGTCCTGAGATTTACACAGCTCTGCCGCACAGCCCTGTCTGGTGGGGGAGGAGACCTGATCTATCTCTACTGCAGTTCAGTACTACTTACAGGTCTTGTCCCTCCCCCAGCCTGTGATTGGGCAGGGAAAGGAGAAGCAGCAGACTGAAGAGATCAATTTTCCGCCACTCTGCTCTCTCCTCCTATTGGCAGGCTTTCACTGCACTGCAGCACAACTGATTGGGTCCTTGTGCTGCTTCCCTCTCTCCCAGTCTGAGCTCTGCTGTACAGAGACTGTAATAGGCTGATCACAGGTCACATTCAGGGAGTTACACTGCTTGTATTTCATGATGAATATATTTACTGATCGATCGGTGAATACAGAACTCCATTTATTTCTGTGTCTTGTATGTGTGACTTCTTCCGGAATCTTCTCCAGATCTGTGCAGTCATCCAGTCTGAGACTTCCTGTAATAAAGACCGCCCACTGCTGCTCTCTCCTTGTGCAGGGGGACTGGTCTTGTCTCCGCCCCCTCCTGTAGTGGGTGGGACCTGCTGGGCCCCTCCCATAGCTCTGTTCTCTCTCATTGAGCAGGGGGACTGGTCTTGTCTCCGCCCCCTCCTGTAGTGGGTGGGACCTGCTGGGCCCCTCCCATAGCTCTGCTCTCTCTCATTGAGCAGGGGGACTGGTCTTGCCTCCGCCCACTCCTGTAGTGGGTGGGACCTGCTGGGCCCCTCCCATAGCTCTGTTCTCTCTCATTGAGCAGGGGGACTGGTCTTGCCTCCGCCCACTCCTGTAGTGGGTGGGACCTGCTGGGCCCCTCCCATAGCTCTGTTCTCTCTCATTGAGCAGGGGGACTGGTCTTGCCTCCGCCCACTCCTGTAGTGGGTGGGACCTGCTGGGCCCCTCCCATAGCTCTGCTCTCTCTCATTGAGCAGGGGAACTGGTCTTGTCTCCGCCTACTCCTCTAGTGGGTGGAGCCTGCTTGGCCCCTCCCATAGCTCTCTCTCTCTTCTCGAGCAGGGGGACTGGTCTTGTCCCCGCCCATCTTGTAGTGTGTTGTAGCAGAAATGTGCGCCGTGCATTCATTTCATGAATAGAATGGTGCAGGTCGATGTTTTCATGCGTTGTGCTGGCAGCCCAATCAGAATGAACGGCGTGCACATGCGCGGGTTGAGGAGCATGCGTTGGTTGGGAATGGATGTCACTGATCTCTCCCTTCTCTCTTGTTTTTCTGCTCAGTTCCTGGGCTCTGGGTGTGGTTCTTTCTCAGTCTGCCTGCGGGTGGCGCTGTAGGGACGGTGGAGCGCATGAAATGCATAATGCAGGGGTTAGGGAGGGAAAGGCGTGATGGTAATTCATTTTTTGGCGGTGGATTCAGCGGGTGCAGCTGTGTGCAGCGCTAATAAAATGACTGCGCCAATTCCCTCTCATCTCCCGTCATACAGACGCAGGGAGAGGTGACTGCGCCAATTCCCTCTCATCTCCCGTCATACAGACGCAGGGAGAGGTGACTGTGCAAATTCCCTCTCATCTCCCGTCATACAGACGCAGGGAGAGGTGACTGCGACAATTCCCTCTCATCTCCCGTCATACAGACGCAGGGAGAGGTGACTGCACCAATTCCTTCTCATCTCCCGTCATACAGACGCAGGGAGAGGTGACTGCACCAATTCCCTCTCATCTCCCGTCATACAGACGCAGGGAGAGGTGACTGCGCCAATTCCCTCTCATCTCCCGTCATACAGACGCAGGGAGAGGTGACTGCACCAATTCCCTCTCATCTCCCGTCATACAGACGCAGGGAGAGGTGACTGCGCCAATTCCCTCTCATCTCCCGTCATACAGACGCAGGGAGAGGTGGATGCACCGCTGCAGGTGAGGGGAACACCGCCCGTCATACAGACGCAGGGAGAGGTGGATGCACCGCTGCAGGTGAGGGGAACACTGACCGTACCCGCATCCCTCCGCCAGGATTGTGTCCATTAGAAATCATTTACATTTTTGCATTAAGATGGAGAATGGAAATATAACGCATCCAAACGGCCTAAAAACGAGAACAGGTCACAGCACATCGCATTACAGAGCATTGTTGTCACATGGAGTGATGTTCTGAGAAAAATATAATAGAAAATAAAGGAATAGAATAGATTAGAATAAGATAGAAAGAATATGACCGTCTTCTGAAATTTAAATTTAGAATCTGAATAGAATAGTTTAGAATAGATTAGAAAGGAATAGAATAGAGTAAAATAGAATATAACCGTTTTCTGAAATTGGAACTTTAGATAGAATAAATTTGAATTTTGAATTTGGATAGATTTGAATAAAATACAAAAGAACAGAAAATAAAAGTCAGATTCTCAATGTACTGTATATCCTCTACATGTTTCGCGGCTGAAGCTGCTTCTTCAGGAGGTGTTGTACATAGTATCCAGCGCCACCCCCCCATCCATGCGCTGGGCCCCCTGATCTACATGCAGGACATTTCTTATCGATAAATATTCTTTTGGATTAAAATTCCATTTTTTTTCAAATTTTTTAATATATTTTTAATATTTTTGTTTATTAATTGGGTACCGAGATAGTCCAGGTTCTCCTTTCCCGGCTCCTGGAGGCGGCGCCCCGGCGCTGTCCCTCAGAAGCTCCGCCCCGCTCCTCCTTCCTCCGCTGCCGGGCCAATTAGCAAGCACAACGCGCTTCGCACATGTGCCGTAGGGTACCGAAAGACTTCACTGCAGGTTTCCCTTACCAGGAAGACAAAAGGAAAGGTCTGGTGTCACCAGTGACACACCTCCATCCCTATATATACAACTAAAAGAGAAATTCTCCGTGGGACTTTGAGTGAGGTGAGTGCAGTTTAGCCAATAAACATGACAGAGGTAAGTACAATATCTGAAATGTAGGAGCATACATACTTCATGGTATAAACGAATGCCAAGTCGGTAAGAATGATACATGTAGTATGATGGATGATTCAAGTAACGTAAAATTTTAACAGATAAAATAATACACAAGCATTAAGTAAACCCGACGCGTTTCGCAAGGCACAGCTTGCTTCCTCAGGGGTGAATGCATCTAAAAATAAAACAAAAAGATGTATAGCACATTAGCAGATGTATTGACATAGTAAAGGGGCCTTGAACAAAAGGACCCCATACTCACCATTCGGCAAGAACCAGAAAGCTGGATGCACAACTCCCAGAAGGCGGCAGCAATAACAGTCTCGCCCGGGAGCCGAGGAGGCAGAACCAAAGAGATCCCCACCAGGAGACAACCGGGGGGGCAGGCATGGCGGGAATGAAATCTGTGTATCCCTCTGAGTCTCACTGTGTCCATTGTGGATAAGAGCTGTGAATATAAATGTCTGTGTCAGGGGTTGCTGCTGTAGCAAAGTAATGATAATATACATATATATATATATATAGATGAGACAGCCCAGTCCATTGGTGGTATGGAGAAGGAGATCAGGGAAAAGAGGGATAAGAAATACAGAGAACAGCGAGAGTGTCAGTGAGAAGAATCCCAAAGGTAAAAAGTGGGGAAGATGGATAAGAAGTGTATGGAGATATGGAAAAGTAGATGGATGAGTGCTTGGAATGTTCCTGAATGAGATGGGTGAATGTCAGCCCTCAATGGAGAACTTCCACATGTGAAGTGTGGACCATTGTGAAAATCATGCCATGCCTGACCTCTGATTTGTACCCCCGGAAGAGCAAAAGATGCTCCGCCCCCAACGCCATGTGAGGGATGGTGGACACGTGAACGCTGCGCTCACTGCCAAGATGACACAGTCCGTCCGTCCGTGCTGACGTTGTGGAAACGTGGACGTCACATGATGGCCGCAAAGACATGGCGCCGATGTACCGGTGGCCCCATCTAAAATAAATGGTGATCAATCGTCGCAAACAAATATCCTAACCTAAAAAGCCGCTATAACACTCAAGGTCAAAATACAAATCCTCAGTAAACTTTTAAAAACATAAATAGTGCAGCGCTAAGTAAAACTAGACTAAATCACTAAGGATTAATAAATGTAAAAGATTCAGAGAATCTCTTGTGAAAAAAAAAGCTTCAGAGATAGAAAATCCATACATAAAATAGGAAGTAAGGCAGATAAAGTCCTCAGCTGTGAACACTTGTGCTGGTAAAGATGCTTTTCAATCTGGTGCAGATTTGTGAAAATACCACCACAGACACAAATACAGGCCGCTCACCTTGCACAATGGACCTACGGAGATAACAGATAGGTCTACAAAAGCCTTCCCCTCACAAGGGGTTAAAGAGGTAGAGATGTTTTCCAGAAATCCGGAGAGCCAGAGAGTCAGAGATCCAGAGATAGAGATCCAGAGATCTAGAGATAGAGATCCAGAGATCCAGAGATAAAGATCCAGAGATAGAGATCTAGAGATCCAGAGATAGAGAGTCAGAGATAGAGAGTCAGAGATCCAGAGATAGAGAGTCAGAGATAGAGATCCATAGATCCGGAGATAGAGATCCAGAGATAGAGAGTCAGAGATAGAGATCCATAGATCCGGAGATAGAGATCCATAGATAGAGATCCAGAGAGCCAGAGATAGAGATCCATAGATAGAGATCCAGAGAGCCAGAGATAGAGATCCAGAGATAAAGATCCAGAGATAGAGATCTAGAGATCCAGAGATAGAGATCCAGAGATAGAGAGTCAGAGATAGAGATCCATAGATCCGGAGATAGAGATCCAGAGATAGAGAGTCAGAGATCCAGAGATAGAGATCCAGAGATAGAGAGTCAGAGATCCAGAGATAGAGAGTCAGAGATAGAGATCCATAGATCCGGAGATAGAGATCCAGAGATAGAGAGTCAGAGATCCAGAGATAGAGATTTAGACATAGAGAGTCAGAGATCCAGAGATAGAGAGTCAGAGATAGAGATCCATAGATCCGGAGATAGAGATCCATAGATCCGGAGATAGAGATCCATAGATAGAGATCCAGAGAGCCAGAGATAGAGATCTAGAGATCCAGAGATCCAGAGATAGAGATCCAGAGATAGAGATCCATAGATCCGGAGATAGAGATCCAGAGATCCGGAGATAGAGATCCATAGATCCGGAGATAGAGATCCATAGATAGAGATCCAGAGAGCCAGAGATAGAGATCTAGAGATCCAGAGATCCAGAGATAGAGATCCAGAGATAGAGATCCATAGATCCGGAGATAGAGATCCAGAGATCCAGAGATAGAGATCCAGAGATAGAGATCCATAGATCCGGAGATAGAGATCCAGAGATCCAGAGAGCCAGAGATAGAGATCCAGAGATAGAGAGCCAGAGATCTCAGAGATTCCAGAGATTCCAGAGATCCCAGATATTCCAGAGATCCCAGATATTCCAGAGATTCCAGATATTCCAGAGATCCCAGATATTCCAGAGATTCCAGAGATCCCAGAGATTCCAGAGATTCAGAGATTCCAGAGATCCCAGAGATCCCAGAGATTCCAGAGATCCCAGATATTCCAGAGATTCCAGAGATCCCAGAGATTCCAGAGATTCAGAGATTCCAGAGATCCCAGATATTCCAGAGATCCCAGAGATTCAGAGATTCAGAGATTCCAGAGATCCCAGAGATTCCAGAGATTCAGAGATTCCAGAGATTCAGAGATTCCAGAGATCCAGCTCACATTACACATCCACTGCTTTACTGCTCCAAATCGCTCATCGGATCTCCCAATCCCAGGGCAGGGGGGACACCCGGGACAGCAGGAGACATAAAAACCTCCCTAGTGACACATTGCGGCTCCCAGACCAAAACAGGGATCACTGACACCAACAAGGAGCAGCACATGGAGAAAACCGGAATGTAAACCTAAATGGGAAGTGACCCATGTGTATAAAATCATACATACAAATAACAATTTAGGCAGAAATAGGAGTATATTAGTATATATATATATATATATATGTGTGTGTATAATGGGGACATAATGAGGGACAGCAGACCAGCTTGGGCTTGTGGGTGTCTTCCCTTACCAGGAATGGCGGTGGCAGCACCTGAGAGCCGATCCGAAAATCAGCTGGGGTGCCGACATAGCAGGAACCCTGGACAGGTACAGTGCCTTGAAAAAGTATTCATACCCCCTGAAATTTCCCACATTTTGTCACGTTACAACCAAAAAAGTAAATCCAGCCAGAGCTACAATGGAATGGTTTAGATCAAAGCATATTCATGTGTTAGAATGGCCCAGTCACAGTCCAGACCTAAATCACATTGAGAATCTGTGGAAAGACTTGAAGATATGATACATGATGATGTCATGCGGTGATGATGTCATACGGTGATGATACATGATGATGTCATACGGTGATGATGTCATATGGTGATGATGTCATACGGTGATTATACATGATGATGATGTCATGTGGTGATGATGTCATGTGGTGATGATGTCATGTGGTGATGATACATGATGATGTCATGTGGTGATGATGTCATACGGTGATTATACATGATGATGTCATACGGTGATTATACATGATGATGTCATGTGGTGATGATGTCATACGGTGATTATACATGATGATGTCATGTGGTGATGATGTCATACGGTGATTATACATGATGATGTCATACGGTGATGATACATGATGATGTCATACGGTGATGATGTCATACGGTGATTATACATGATGATGATGTCACAGCCTCACATTTCAGAGAAAGGTGGAATGATGTTTTAGGTGAAGAGGTTCTCCAAAGCCGTTGCGGCGGAATCGGGGGCCCGGCGGATCAATGGCGTCATTACACGGAAAACTCGTTAAGGCCGCCTGTTAATTTGCACGGCTCGGCGGCTGACAGCTGGGCGGGGTGGCGGTGGGTGAGTGCGGCGGATCTATACGTTTAATTGCGGCTCGTCTGCATTGGGAGGGAAAAGAGAAACAAATCGATTCTTGTTTACAATTCATTTCCCCGGCTCTGCGGCTCGGCTCCGTGTCGGCAAACATTAGCGAGGAAACACGTGCGCATTTGTCAGCGCCGGAGCTGTCAGCGAATCACCTGCTCCGTGGCCGGCAGCCAAAATCCCCCCTCCCCCCTTACAGTCTTTAGAATACTGTACATGGGGGTTGATGTGTCCATACATCCCTCCGGCTGTCACTGAGCTCATTATAATCTGGAGAATCCGCAATGAGCGCCTGCGGAGGTGCCAATTCCAGTACCGCAGCGGGATCTGCAGTGTGCGCCGGGCGGCGGGGGGTACAGATTACGAGGATGGTCTCTATAGGAAAGACTTCCTTTTCATTTCTTTAGAAAGCAGCCACAACCCGAGCAGTAAAACCCGTCACCTGCCAGCAGGCTGCAGAGAAGGACCTGTGCTCTGTGTGTGGAAGCAGCGGTCTCTCTGCAGAGAAGGTCCTGTGCTCTGTGTGTGGAAGCAGCGGTCTCTCTGCAGAGAAGGTCCTGTGCTCTGTGTGTGGAAGCAGCGGTCTCTCTGCAGAGAAGGTCCTGTGCTCTGTGTGTGGAAGCAGCGGTCTCTCTGCAGAGAAGGTCCTGTGCTCTGTGTGTGGAAGCAGCGGTCTCTCTGCAGAGAAGGACCTGTCCTCTGTGTGTGGAAGCAGCGGTCTCTCTGCAGAGAAGGTCCTGTGCTCTGTGTGTGGAAGCAGCGGTCTCTCTGCAGAGAAGGTCCTGTGCTCTGTGTGTGGAAGCAGCGGTCTCTCTGCAGAGAAGGACCTGTCCTCTGTGTGTGGAAGCAGCGGTCTCTCTGCAGAGAAGGACCTGTCCTCTGTGTGTGGAAGCAGCGGTCTCTCTGCAGAGAAGGACCTGTGCTCTGTGTGTGGAAGCAGCGGTCTCTCTGCAGAGAAGGACCTGTGCTCTGTGTGTGGAAGCAGCGGTCTCTCTGCAGAGAAGGTCCTGTGCTCTGTGTGTGGAAGCAGCGGTCTCTCTGCAGAGAAGGTCCTGTGCTCTGTGTGTGGAAGCAGCGGTCTCTCTGCAGAGAAGGTCCTGTGCTCTGTGTATGGAAGCAGCGGTCTCTCTGCAGAGAAGGTCCTGTGCTCTGTGTATGGAAGCAGCGGTCTCTCTGCAGAGAAGGTCCTGTGCTCTGTGAATGGAAGCACACAGGGCTGTGCTGCGTGGCAGAGCTGTGTAAATCTCAGGACTGGATGGACATCTGTGGGTTCAGCCATTTCCCGGAGTTCAGCTTTAAGTGGAAGTTTATTTTTGTAACAATAAATGAAATAAATAGTTTTATAAATGGAAGATGGCGGAGATGTGACCCCGGGCCGCTCAGTGACACTCGGCTGCGACGAACGACTGAGAATTTATTATTTACACAACAGATAAACAGGCACCGCTCCGCGTCGGCCGCGTCCCGAAGAGCGACAATTAGAATTGATGGTCGATTAGCATAAGAAAAGGTCGGGGAGATTGGAAGGGAAGCGCCTGTAATCATCTCCATTGGGGTTAATAGGAGGTCGGAACGTTTCCTCGCCGCACAACGATCGACAAATACAGAAACCGCAGAGAATGGCAAAATACTTGGTGCTGGTCCACCGGATTACGTGACGCTGCTACACAGGAAATAAAATAATCGCCATCCCGTCATCCTGATCCGGCATTCGCTGTCATTGAGGACGAATCGGGGGTTGGGATTGAAGGTGAAATTAAGTTTGCCGCAAAATTTTGTCCAACCAGAAACTTCCAGATCGCTCTTCAGTGATGTTTTATGTTACTGCAACGCCGCCCCTCGCAGGCGCGTTCCTTTCCTTTAACCTGCACCACAACGCATGCCGAACGGTGCTGTATGCATTGGTGGCTGCGGTACAGTGGGCGGGACTCCGATCACAACTCTGTACAGTGGGCGGGACTCCGATCACAACTCTGTACAGTGGGCGGGACTCCGATCACAACTCTGTACAGTGGGCGGGACCTCAATCACAATGCTGTACAGTGGGCGGGACTCCAATCACAATGCTGTACAGTGGGCGGGACTCCGATCACAATTCTGTACAGTGGGCGGGACTCCGATCACAAGGCTGTACAGTGGGCGTGACCCCGATCATAACTCTGTACAGTGGGCGGGACCTCAAGCACAATGCTGTACAGTGGGCGGGACTCCGATCACAACTCTGTACAGTGGGCGGGACCTCAATCACAATGCTGTACAGTGGGCGGGACTCCAATCACAATGCTGTACAGTGGGCGGGACTCCGATCACAATTCTGTACAGTGGGCGGGACTCCGATCACAAGGCTGTACAGTGGGCGTGACTCCGATCATAACTCTGTACAGTGGGCGGGACCTCAAGCACAATGCTGTACAGTGGGCGGGACTCCGATCACAATTCTGTACAGTGGGCGGGACCTCAATCACAATGCTGTACAGTGGGCGGGACTCCAATCACAATGCTGTACAGTGGGCGGGACTCCGATCACAATTCTGTACAGTGGGCGGGACTCCGATCACAAGGCTGTACAGAGGGCGGGACACCGATGTCTGAGGTTTGTGAATGGGAGGGGTCTGAGGTCTGTGAATGGGAGGGGTCTGAGATTTGTGAATGGGAGGGGTCTGAGGTCTGTGAATGGGAGGGGTCTGAGGTCTGTGAATGGGAGGGGTCTGGCTCATTATAATCACCTGGTGCACACTCAGTGTTCTGATGAGGAAAGTTGTAGGGTCTGCATCCCTTTCAAAGTATTTAACCCTTGGGGGAAAATTCCTATTGCAGGGGATCCCTAAAATCTGAGTGAACCAATCATACAAGCAGGAAATGGCGGTTTATACACCATCTATGTACAGAGCGCCTCCAGGTGGCCATATTGTATTTTACAGAACATTGCGGTGGCTGAAGATTGGAAAAATAACATCCAATTATAAGATGACTTGTGTACAATGGTAGTTGTAAGGCTCCACGCACACCTTAGCATATCAATTTACTGGTGTTTTTCGGGCGTTTTTTTAAGATTTATTGCAGATTTTTATAAAGTGTTTTAGAAACGTATTACAAGCTTTTTTCAGCTTCAGTTTTTATTTAGCCAATAGAAAGCACTAGGGGGAGGGGAGGGAATTTGGGGCGGTGAAATGTTATTTGAGTAGAAAACGCTGGTAAAATGCTTAGGTCAGGCGTTTCTATTGAAGTCTATGGGGCCAAAAACGCTTGTCATCTACCAGAAAAGAAGCTCATGTACTTTTTGGAGTGAGCGGCATTTTTCTTCGCTCAGATGTGAACGGGGGCCATTGAAATGAACGGGATTTGGCTTGTTGAGTGTTTAAAGCCTCAAGTAGAAAATTGCTCAGATGTGAAAGGGTGCTTATATCAATTCTTTCTATGGAAGTGGAGTTATCCTTTAATAAAGGGCCAATCGGATTGGTGGGTTTTGGTTCTGTGCAGTAAAATGCAGGCGGCATCTATTCCCCATGGAGCGGAGGCGTCCCCCGTGACCCCATCCATTTAATATTCCATGTCATGATTTCCTTGCTCCTGAAATTGGCGGTTTGTTGGTTTTGGGTTAATTGTTTGTTGACTTGTGTCTGTCTTCCCATTTAGATAAATGCCGGCCCCGCCCTCCACTCTCCCAACAAAAACTCTGCCACATTCTGCAGCTTCCAGCTCTGTAATTACTCCGTCCAATTATCTCTAATTACGATGTGTCCCGGTATTATCTGGTGAGGGTTTCCTGAGGTCCCGGAGATGAGGAGGTGTCACACCAGCCGTGATCAGATGTTTCTGGAATGTGAAATTTTACGTCTGGGGTCCGTCAGCAGCAGTTCAAAAAAAATGGATTATATATTGTGATCAGTCCGGTATATCTCACCTCTCACTTCCTGATGGGGGCGCTCTTCAACCTCTCTTGACTTTGTGAGAACGTTTTTCTTACCTTTGGCCCCATTGACACTTTTGCAACTTTCATGTGACTTTGGACCCCAGAGCAGTCACATGACAAGTCGCACCCCATGTTTTCATTGAGTACCGGGCATATCTGTGCGACTTAAAGTAACTAGTTCCTGCACTATTTTGGTCCAGCTTAGGAAAAATCTCAATCCAGACCATTACATTTTGGTGTGAAGCTTCAGTCTCTGATTCCTTCACCTAAAAACCAAGGAGAAGTCCTTTGTCATGAAGAAGGTCAGCCCTAAAAATGCAGACAGCCTAGTCCAATACCCCTCAACCCCCCATAACATTAGATTGATCGTACGGTTCCAAGACTATCCTTCCAAATTTCCCTCCTGATTCTTGGTAGGACCCGGGCTCTGCTTCCTCATGTCTATGTCTGAGCCTCATTGACCAGAAAAGGAGAAAGTAAAGGTTCAGTTGTTGGGTGGAGACGGGATATAGACTTCCCTGAAGAGGTACGTTTTCAGGGATCATCTAAATGCAGCCAGAGTAGGAGATAGCAGGACAAATTAGGGTGGGGGGGGGGTCCAAAAGATGGGAGAGGCTCTGGAGAAGACCCAGAGACAAGGAAGACGAGGGGGCTAGAGAGCAGGAGGACTTGGGAGGAGCAGGAAGGATGGTTTGGGTGATAATTTGAGATGAGATTAGTCATGTACCACGGGGCTCTGTGGATGGTTTTGTATGTTGGTGCTAGTGGAGGCCAGTGGAGGGACTGGCAGAGAGGGGTTGAAGACACTGAATGGAGGCCAGTGGAGGGATTGGCAGAGAGGGGTGGAGGACACTGAATGGAGGTCAGTGGAGGGATTGGCAGAGAGGGATGGAGGACACTGAATGGAGGCCAGTGGAGGGATTGGCGGAGAGGGGTGGAGGGCACGGAATGGAGGTCAGTGGAGGGATTGGCAGAGAGGGATTGAGGACACTGAATGGAGGCCAGTGGAGGGATTGGCGGAGAGGGGTGGAGGACACTGAATGGAGGTCAGTGGAGGGATTGGCAGAGAGGGGTGGAGGACACTGAATGGAGGCCACTGGAGGGACTGGCAGAGAGGGGTGGAGGATACTGATTTGAGGCCAGTGGAGAGATTGGCAGAGAGGGATGGAGGACACTGAATGGAGGCCACTGGAGGGATTGGTAGAGAGGGGTGGAGGACAGTGAATGGAGACCAGTGGAGGGATTGGCAGAGAGGGGTGGAGGATACTGATTTGAGGCCAGTGGAGAGATTGGCAGAGAGGGGTGGAGGACACTGAGTAGAGGCCACTGGAGGAACTGGCAGAGAGGGGTGGAGGATACTGATTTGAGGCCAGTGGAGAGATTGGCAGAGAGGGATGGAGGACACTGAATGGAGACCAGTGGAGGGATTGGTAGAGAGGGGTGGAGGACACTGAATGGAGGTCAGTGGAGTGATTGGTAGAGAGGGGTGGAGGACACTGAATGGAGGTCAGTGGAGTGATTGGTAGAGAGGGGTGGAGGACACTGAGTGGAGACCAGTGGAGGGATTGGCAGAGAGGGGTGGAGGGCACTGAATGGAGACCAGTGGAGGGATTGGCAGAGAGGGGTAGAGGGCACTGAATGGAGACCAGTGGAGGGATTGGCAGAGAGGGGTGGAGGACACTGAATGGAGGCCAGTGGAGGGATTGGTAGAGAGGGGGGAGGACATTGAATGGAGACCAGTGGAAGGATTGGCAGAGAGGGGTGGAGGACACTGAATGGAGGCCAGTGGAGGGATTCACAGAGAGGGATGGTAAGAAGAAGGGGCACAAGATTGGCGGGGGAGGGATATTATGAGCTAAATTTTAAAAAGAATGAGTTTGAGGAAGAGGTGTGACATCCAGACTGATAAATCAGATAGTAATTTAGTGATGTGGAAGGAGATTGAAGGGGTGAGGAGTGAAGAGGTACTATAGACTTGGGTGAAATCAGCATAGAGGTGGTATTGGAATCCATGAGAGGCCATCAACTGACCCAGGGAGAAGGTGTAGATAGACTGAGAGTAGAAGGGGTCGGAGGGCAGAGCCTTGGGAGACCCCTTTTGGTTTGTTGAAGGTTTGGGGGAGGAGGCCGCTCATACATTGTGGTGGTTTGTTTATGGTTGGGGGGAGGAGGTCACTCATACATTGTGGTGGTTAGTTCATGGTTGAGGGGAGGAGGCCGCTCATACATTGTGGTGGTTTGTTGATGGTTTGGGGGAGAAGGTCCCTCATACATTGTGGTGGTTTGTTGATGGTTGGGGGGAGAAGGTCCCTCATACATTGTGGTGGTTTGTTGATGGTTGGGGGGAGAAGGTCCCTCATACATTGTGGTGGTTTCTTGATGGTTGGGGGGAGAAGGTCCCTCATACATTGTGGTGGTTTGTTGATGGTTGGGGGGAGAAGGTCCCTCATACATTGTGGTGGTTTCTTGATGGTTGGGGGGAGAAGGTCCCTCATACATTGTGGTGGTTTGTTGATGGTTGGGGGGAGAAGGTCCCTCATACATTGTGGTGGTTTGTTGATGGTTGGGGGGAGAAGGTCCCTCATACATTGTGGTGGTTTCTTGATGGTTGGGGGGAGAAGGTCCCTCATACATTGTGGTGGTTTGTTGATGGTTGGGGGGAGAAGGTCCCTCATACATTGTGGTGGTTTGTTGATGGTTGGGGGGAGAAGGTCCCTCATACATTGTAAAAAAATATTTCAATAGGGCGCACAGGGCTGGTATAGTCTAGATAATGTCTCTATATAAGGCAGTCCCAAATAAGCATGAAGATGCTAGTGGAAGTGATGGAAATAAATGGGATGGTACTCTTCAACACAAAGGGCTGCAGCTTAATAAGACTGAAGCAGGGTCTATAGAAACACAAGAAAACAAACAAAGGCGCCTCTAAGTGTAGAAGAAAGACAAGTTTAATGCCCCAACTGGGTTCCAAAAACACTTACAAGATGGGAGGTGTAGTCAGGCACTTCGTAAGTGGAGCTGCATTGGAAAGGGTCACAGTGGGAGGAAGCATTCAGAGCGGATGGATGTGGTGCAAGGCAGCGGCAGTGTGGAACAGAGGAAGCCGCTGTAAGGCCGGTGTCGTTAGCACGAAGAGACGGCGTAACCGGTAGTGATGTCATCCACTGGAGCGGTTCCTTAACCAGCCTGGACCGCAAACAGACAGCCGAAGGGAGGAAGTGTCGTCATCAATAAGGGACGCGTTTCGGAACGGTCATACGTTCCTTTTTCAACCAATGACTATAATGATGGCTATGCCTGATATATATACACACACAAACTAATGGTGGGTTGGTCTGGGGGCGGGGGCAACAATCAAAATTTGATAATAACATAATTTAAAAACGTCTAAATGCATTTAAATACATAGAAACACAGGTAACAGCATTTTAAAAGGAGGCAATGAAAAAAAAAAATATATGTATGGGATATTAGGAAGAAAAACAAAAGTAAAAACTGAAATGATGGAGAGTTAAAAAGGGAGAGTATATAATGTATTCTATCAATAGGGTGTCTGGAATAGACTAACACGCAGCCTTACATGTACAACGGCATAATAAAAATAAATGAAAGCAAAGAGGCAAATATAAATAGCAGAATAAAAAATGAAATTGGGACATTTGTGTCACCAATACTATCGAAATGTGGTAATATTAGACTGCCGCAAATACTGTAGTAAAAAAGAGGGGGCTGGATTAATATTATCATAAAATTGCGCTGACTTCAAAATCCTCGTTTAACCCTCCAGGGGCTAAAACATTTAATAAAAATATCCAATACATTTCCCTGTGACATAGTCGTCGGTAGCGTTCAGCTGGGGGAAGATCTTTTGGCATTGCCTCAATGACCCATACTTTGAGGCCATTGGTGGACTTATCGTGGGCATGGAGGTAGTGTCTGGGGACACTATGATTATCTAATCCGCCTTCAATAAACCGGCGGTGTTCGCCAAAACGTTTACGTAGTGGCCGAATGGTACGTCCTACATAAAATAAGCCACAGGGACATGTGAGGCAATATATAACATGGTCAGATGAGCATGTATGAAAGCCCTTGATTGGGTATGTTTTGCCTTTAACCTGAAATTCTTTCTGGCCATGTACCACAAAGCCACAAGTCTTGCAAAGAGGCTTACGGCACTGATACATCCCAGAAATGGCTAGGAATGTGGGCATGTGGTGGCCAGGAGGCAAAGGTCTGGCCTTAAGTTTGCTGGTCGCTACCTTGCTTTTGATGTTTGGTGCCTTTCTATAGGCAAATTGAGGTCTATTGGGCAGGGTGGAAAGAAGGTGTTCATCTTGTAATAACACAGGCCAGTGTCTTTTTACAATATTTTCCATTTGCTTATGTTGAGTATGGAATTGAGTGATGAATCGTAAATTACCCTTCTGGGGGCGTGGGCGAGGGTTCTCAGTAAACGATGTACTCTTATATTTTAGATAAGCTGCATCTACAAGATCAACAGGAAAACCCTTTTCGAGAAACTTTTCTTTCAAAGTTGAACCTTCGGTATCATAGTCATTGTTTAGGGTGCAATTCTTTTTTAGCCTACAGAACTGACTTTTGGGTACATTGTTTAGCCACAGGGGGTGGTGACAGCTATTGTAATGGAGGAAAGAATTCCCAGCTGTTGGCTTGGTGTAATTTCTGGCATGTATCTCCTTGCCTATCCAAAAAAGTTCGAGGTCCAAAAAGGCTAGTTTATATTGATCGATGACAGAGGTGAAAGTCAGGCCCATGCTGTTGGTGGTTTGTTGATGGTTGGGGGGAGAAGGTCCCTCATACATTGTGGTGGTTTCTTGATGGTTGGGGGGAGAAGGTCCCTCATACATTGTGGTGGTTTGTTGAAGGTTGGGGGAGGAGGCCGCTTATACATTGTGGTGGTTTGTTGATGGTTGGGGGAGGAGGCCGCTTATACATTGTGGTGGTTTGTGGATGGTTGGGGGAGGAGGCCGCTTATACATTGTGGTGGTTTGTGGATGGTTGGGGGGAGGAGGCCGCTTATACATTGTGGTGGTTTGTTGATGGTTGGGGGAGGAGGCCGCTCATACATTGTGGTGGTTTGTTGATGGTTGGGGGAGGAGGCCGCTTATACATTGTGGTGGTTTGTTGATGGTTGGGGGAGGAGGCCGCTTATACATTGTGGTGGTTTGTTGATGGTTGGGGGAGGAGGCCGCTCATACATTGTGGTGGTTTGTTGATGGTTGGGGGAGGAGGCCGCTTATACATTGTGGTGGTTTGTTGATGGTTGGGGGAGGAGGCCGCTTATACATTGTGGTGGTTTGTTGATGGTTGGGTGGGAGGAGGCCGCTCATACATTGTGGTGGTTGGTTGATGGTTGGGGGGAGGAGGCCGCTTATACATTGTGGTGGTTTGTTGATGGTTGGGGGAGGAGGCCGCTTATACATTGTGGTGGTTGGTTGATGGTTCGGGGGGGGTGGAGACCACTCATATGTCTCATTGGTTCCTGCGGCTGGTGGATTTATGGAATTCTCCTCGTGTGGCACAGCCTAGAAGGGGATGAAACATGTTATGATGACCGCTCTATACAACCTAATGGAGCCACGTTGGCTTCCGGTGGTGGCGCTCCCAATACCAGTCCGTTCTCCTGAATGGAGGAGATTGTGCGAAGTCAGATTTCCGGTCACCATGTGAACGGGTTAAATGGCACGCCAGTCTCCAGCTCCTCCTAAGCAGTCACCGCAGGCACACGCCATTTCAAAACTTAATGAAGTGCTGGGCTAATTATGGGAAGCAGGGAGTCATTATTCTGCAGTGAAATGACAGGTTAAGGTATTTTTGAACATCATTAACAAAGTAACAAGTATGTGAGCTTTACGCACGCCGCGTTGTTGGTTCTGATGATTCCGCCAGCTGTTTTCCCAAAGACCAGCATACCGCGGGGGGGGGGGGGGGGGGGACGGTCGGTGGTCTCTCAATGAGCAGGAGAGCGAAATACAAATCTGACGCAATGTCAGCGGAGTCCAGTAGGACCGGCAGATTTCGGTATTTGGGGGTCATCTGATCCGCATATTTGATGAGATTTAGTAATAATTCAAAGTTCCCTGGAGGTGGGGAAATCCTCGTCCACGATTGGCTTCATGTCCCCTTATAGTCCTTCAGATGAGGCTCCTTCCCACCAGTCCCATTGGTCAGTCTGGCCCAACACATAGACAAGGCAATTTTACCCCCTATTGCTCCAGGGCACTGCATTGGTGTGCACTAAAAATACAATCGTGGTTGTGTTGGGTGATTGCACGGCGCGGTGTGGTCCTAACCCTATGACACGTTGCAATGTTTATGACCAGGATATGTATCCTATTCAGCACTGCGCTACTTTATCTGGTCATTGCGCGGTCGTAGAACGCTGAGCCCAGAGGACAATTATCTCATTATTCTCACACAAGTAGGACTTTCTTTTGGTGGGATTTGATCTCCGTTGGGGTTTCAATTTTTTATTATATAAATGAAAAAAGGACGAATGTTTAATTTTTTTAATATTTTCTATTTTATGTTAAAGAAACATATCCAATAAAACCGAATTTCTTCATAAATTTAGGCCAAAATGTGTTCTGCTTCATGTCTTTGGTAAAATAAAATCCCAATAAGTGTATATTGATTGGTGTTTGTGAAGTCATAGCGGATATGTACTGGAAGTTTTTTTTTTTAATACTAGTAAAGGCGGCAAACAGCGACTTATAATGGGAATGCGATTATAGCGGGAAATCTGACACTGGGGGGTGGGAACTAACTGACACTGACATCACCAGTACAGTGATCAGGGATAATACTATGCACTGTCACTGTACTAATGACACTGGCTGAGAAGGGGACACAGGCGTGGGCAGGGGGTGTGCCAGGTGTGCCTGGGCACACCCTGATCACTATGTGCAGTGCTGATTCCCCCTACTGCCCAGGCCCCCTCCACCCTTGCTGCCCCCCCCACCCCACAGTGCTGCTGGCTTCCCTCCCCTCCCCTCCCCCCTGGGCTGCTGTGGGGTGTGTTTCAGGATGGAGAGCAGGGGAAGGGGCTAGTCAATATGTCATTTACCAGCGCCTTCCTTTTTTAAATGAACATAGTGAACACACTTGCTCACTGTGTCCATTCATAACTGAAGCATAGTAAACAGTTTTTTAACAATGTGTAATGTGCGTTTTGCAGGGAGAAAAACACAGCGACACTGCTGCTGTCTGTACAGAGCTCTGTGTGGTTAGTAAACACAGGGCTCTGTATTGTCATTCGCTAAGCCAATAAATCATTGGCCGAAACCTGCTGCATTACAGAACAGGTCAGGTGACTACCCACATGTGAAATGCATTGCAAGCCTGGGAGCCAGGGTGTTAAATAGACTCTGCCTGAACCAAGATGGCCACAAGAGTCACATGGGGTGCCAGCATCCAATTAGATAGCTCCCCCAGTGACCCAGGAAATCATAGAGGAAACATGTTCCTCTTGACTTTCTCTTCCTCTGAAATGCTGCTGAGGTTGAGCGCCACCTGCAGGGGAGAAAGTAGACTGCACCAGCTTGTAATGATATTGCCAGTATCCATAGATTCAGTTGGTATGTATTGACGTGCGCGGTGACGTCACGGCGTCTGGCTCCATCTGGCACAGACACCAACATGCAACCACTGATGACCTTTGGCCCGGCCCGGGGTCGCCTCACCTTTTCGTCCTCATACATTAAATATCTTCTTCTCCCTGGAAATGAAGGCGGGTCATAACTTATCACCAGGGAAACGCCCACTTCACAATCTGAGCCAATGATGATATTTCTGGTAGATCGCACATTCCGGTTATTTACCAATTAAAGTCTTTTTAAATGTTCCACATTTTTTAATGAGGCACTAAAAAAAAAAAAATAAAAAAGAGGAGAAGGAAAGAGTTATGAAATGAAGGAAATCACTTAATCTGGACGTTTCTTTGATTCACAAAGTGCCAATAAAATGACGAGTGATGATTTTGTTACAATGTATTTATGAATGGATCCTGCAAGTGCTGTGTGCGGTCTTCATTCACACAGAGGTGTCAGCGCTTCTTATATATAAAGTGGAAGGAAATGACTCCGGGACGTCCTCTCCTGATATCATCCATTGTGGAAGCGGATCTCCCCTCCCCCCCAAACCCCGCCCCCCGGGGAGGGCGCCCCTCCACCCTCCGCGTCACATGCCTGATTTTAGTGTCATGCTTTTGTGTAGTTTTTATTAGACATGTGCACTGCCGAGAAATTTGTTCGTTTTCGTTTCATTTGTTTGTTTTCGGGTAATTCGTAAATTCGAAAATAAGAAAGAATAACTAATAATAATAATAACTATTAAATTATAAGAATTGGAACTTCTTTTCAAATGTGGCTGTTAGTGAACGTAACGAATACGAAGTTATCCGAAGTTACGAATTATCCGAAATAACGAATGCTGCATCTAAACAAATGGAACGTATTAATAATAATCATAGTAAAAAGTTTTTATTATTATTATTTATTATTATTAATTCATTCCATTCATTATTTCGGATAAATTCGTATTCATTACGTTCTCTAACAGCCAAATTTAAAAAGAAGTTCCAATACCTATAATTTAATAGTTATTAATTCAGATTTTTTAATTTTTCTAATTTTCGGGTTTTCAGATTTCCGAATTTCCGAATTCGCCGAAATCCGTTAAAAACCGAATTGCGTGTGTCTAGTTTTTATACGGAATGTTTACTTCACAGATTTGGCGTCTTTTCCATATTAGATAGGTAACTATTGCAGACCTTTCCTTCTCATGTCATGGAATACAACGAGTGCGCTAATCATCCGATCCGAGTCCGAAAACTTTTAGCGATGTTTTTGAGATCTCATTTCCAATCGTAAAACGGGAAAATTGAAGGCGGTAATGAAAAAAAGCGCAAATGTTATGTGTAGTGAACTGACCTCAGATGGCGCTTTGTGGAGTTTTATAAACCCAAAATCAAACATTTATTATATTGCCGATGACCAATTCTTAGATGTGACGGCTGCATTCGTTTTCTTTTTTTTTTCTATCTGGTGATCTGACCAGCAAGTTTGATGTTTTTCAAAAGCACAAGCTTTCCAGCAGAATGTACCAGTTTACAGGGATGAGAAAACCCATTTACCACTGGCAGGGGTGCTTACAATGATCAGCTTTTATTTATTCATCTAAAACGTTTATCCCAAAAGGAGCAAAACTTTTACTGTAACTGATTATAAATTGTGAGCTGAAGTTTAGTTTCAATTAATCAGTGTATCTAAATCTGCTAG
This sequence comes from Aquarana catesbeiana, assembly GCA_037953035.1. Classification (NCBI taxonomy): domain Eukaryota; kingdom Metazoa; phylum Chordata; class Amphibia; order Anura; family Ranidae; genus Aquarana; species Aquarana catesbeiana. The sequence goes on from JBBHAA010003920.1 coordinate 23,345, forward strand.
TCCATTTATCACTCCCCTCCCCCCCCAGACCATCAATGCTGCTGTCCTAAGGTACTTCCTGTGCTCCTTCATCCAGAGTGGGGGAGGGGGGGGGGGGGGGGGGGCGCTCTTTTACAGGAAGTGAGTTACTGGCCAGATCAACAGGTGAAAACAGAGGGGGAAAAAAAGCCTAAAAAAAAAAAGAAAACGAATGCAGCCGCCACATCTAATGATTGGTAATCTGCAATATAGGACATTTCTGGTTTGGGGTTTAATACGGATTTAAAGGAGCAGTCCACTCCACAAACACATTTTACTTCTACTCTCCGGGTTCAGTCCTCCCGCTTAGCACAACAAATTCTCCTCCTGAACGTTTGCGGCTTTCAAATTTGATTTTAGTAATGGTGTAAATTTGAATTATAGGGATCTCATTTGCTTATTATTGACACATCCCCTGCGCTCACAATTCAGGACCCCCCCCCCCCCCCCCAATATCCCCATTATGTCATCATTAACCCTCTGTGCTCCCTTCTGGGCCAAATCCAGCCAATGGGATTGACCTTGTGTTATAAATATGCCCCTTAGTGCTTGTTCTGCCTCCAGCAGGATATTCATAAAGTAGGTCTGCCTGCAATACCAAATTTGACCACTAGATGGCGTCAGTCATATAGTTACTCTTTTGCAGAAACTAGAAACTGTTCAGCTTTAATAAAAGTTCCCATTATGCTTCAGTTTAAGAAAGAAACAGGTGTATCCTGGGAGCTCAGACTCCATCTTAGTCTTCGAGAGAGAAGGAATCAGCTATCAGAGCATATATTGGACTGAGACTTGCATCCTTTTACCTCCCCTGATGGAAGCATCGCTGGTGAGCAGAATCACTTACTGCCATCCACAACCTAATGAAAATCAGAAGAAAGTTTTATTTTAGCACATTCAAGCATACATGAACACTCACAAAAGAATGCAAAGTTGTGCTGTACAAAAAAAAGAAAGAAAACAAAACAAATTACAGCTTCCAACTGCATAGAGCTCACTAAAGAGAATATACAGCCCCACCTAGTGGCTGAAGACGGAAATGACAGCACCAATAGAGCATTATTATTGCACACTAGACATGTGCACTGCTAAAAAATGTGTTTGTTTTCATTTCATTCATTTTTTTTTTGTTTTTTGGGTCATTCGTTATGATCGAAAATTGTTATTTCGGAATTTCTGAAAAATTTGACTTCGTTATGTTCCATTTGTTTAGATGTGGTATTCGTTATTTCGATAATTCGAAAATTTGGAAATTCTAAAATCCGAAAATGCGAAAATCTGAATATAAGAACGAAAATATGAAAATTTGAAATTCCGAAAGTCTGAAAATCCGAAATAATAACTAACTAATAATAACTAACTATAAAATTATAGGTATTGGAATTTCCTTTCAAATTTGGCTGTCAGTGAATGTAACGAATGCGAATTTATCCGAAAAAAGATTCTATCATTATTCTTATTATCTATTATTATTAATTTGTTACGTTCCATTCGTTTAGATGTGGTATTCGTTATTTCGGATAATTCGTAACTTCAGATAAATTCATATTCGTTACTTTCACTAACAGCCAAATTTGAAAGGAAATTCCAATACCAAAACTGTAATAGTTAGTTATTATTAGTTTGTTAGTTATTATTTTTCAAATTTTTGGGTTTTCGAATTTTCAGATTTTCGTTCTTATTTTCGGATTTTCATTCTTTTGAATCTTCGGATTTTCATTCTTATTTTCGGATTTTCAAATTTTTGACTTTTCGAATTTCCAAATTTCTGAATTTTCGAATTTTCGTTTTCGGAAAAATTCACTAAACAGGTTTTCGTTAATTCAAATATTTCCAAATTAATGAATTTGTCGAATTTTGTCATAAAACAAATTCGTAACTAAACGAATTGCACATGTCTATTGTACACTCCAAAGTCAATCCACAACCACACCCTTGTATTTTCTGTATATTTCATATACTGATTATATGTACATTTATCATTTTTTTTCCTAATAGTTTCACCCACATGGTTTTGTTAATAAAGCTACAAGATGACACTGAGTCTGGCTTATTGCAGGGTTGGAGGGTGTACCTGAGTCTGGCTTATTGCAGGGTAGGGGGGTGTAGCTGAGTCTGGCTTATTGCAGGGTTGGAGGGTGTAGCTGAGTCTGGCTTATTGCAGGGTAGGGGGGTGTAGCTGAGTCTGGCTTATTGCGGGGTTGGAGGGTGTTGCTGAGTCTGGCTTATTGCAGGGTTGGAGGATGTAGCTGAGTCTGGCTTATTGCAGGGTTGGAGGGTGTAGCTGAGTCTGGCTTATTGCGGGGTAGGGGGGTGTAGCTGAGTCTGGCTTATTGCAGGGTTGGAGGGTGTAGCTGAGTCTGGCTTATTGCAGGGCAGGAGGGTGTAGCTGAGTCTGGCTTATTGTAGGGTTGGAGGGTGTAGCTGAGTCTGGCTTATTGCAGGGTTGGAGGGTGTAGCTGAGTCTGGCTTATTGCAGAGCAGGAGGGTGTAGCTGAGTCTGGCTTATTGCAGGGTTGGAGGGTGTAGCTGAGTCTGGCTTATTGCAGGGTTGGAGGGTGTAGCTGAGTCTGGCTTATTGCAGGGTTGGAGGGTGTAGCTGAGTCTGGCTTATTGCAGGGTTGGAGGGTGTAGCTGAGTCTGGCTTATTGCAGGGTTGGAGGGTGTAGCTGAGTCTGGCTTATTGCAGAGCAGGAGGGTGTAGCTGAGTCTGGCTTATTGCAGGGTTGGAGGGTGTAGCTGAGTCTGGCTTATTGCAGGGTTGGAGGGTGTAGCTGAGTCTGGCTTATTGCAGGGTTGGAGGGTGTAGCTGAGTCTGGCTTATTGCAGGGTTGGAGGGTGTAGCTGAGTCTGGCTTATTGCAGGGTTGGAGGGTGTAGCTGAGTCTGGCTTATTGCAGGGCAGGAGGGTGTAGTTGAGTCTGGCTTATTGCGGGGTAGGAGGGTGTAGTTGAGTCTGGCTTATTGCAGGGCAGGAGGGTGTAGTTGAGTCTGGCTTATTGCAGGGCAGGAGGGTGTAGCTGAGTCTGTCTTATTGCAGGGTTGGAGGGTGTAGCTGAGTCTGGGTTATTGCAGGGTTGGAGGGTGTAGCTGAGTCTGGCTTATTGCAGGGTTGGAGGGTGTAGCTGAGTCTGGCTTATTGCAGGGTTGGAGGGTGTAGCTGAGTCTGGCTTATTGCAGGGTTGGAGGGTGTAGCTGAGTCTGGCTTATTGCAGGGTAGGGGGGTGTAGCTGAGTCTGGCTTATTGCAGGGCAGGAGGGTGTAGCTGAGTCTGGCTTATTGCAGGGCAGGAGGGTGTAGCTGAGTCTGGCTTATTGCAGGGCAGGAGGGTGTAGCTGAGTCTGGCTTATTGCAGGGTTGGAGGGTGTAGCTGAGTCTGGCTTATTGCAGGGTTGGAGGGTGTAGCTGAGTCTGGCTTATTGCAGGGCAGGAGGGTGTAGCTGAGTCTGGCTTATTGCAGGGTTGGAGGGTGTAGCTGAGTCTGGCTTATTGCAGGGTTGGAGGGTGTAGCTGAGTCTGGCTTATTGCAGGGTTGGAGGGTGTAGCTGAGTCTGGCTTATTGCAGGGTTGGAGGGTGTAGCTGAGTCTGGCTTATTGCGGGGTAGGGGGGTGTAGCTGAGTCTGGCTTATTGCAGGGTAGGGGGGTGTAGCTGAGTCTGGCTTATTGCAGGGTTGGAGGGTGTAGCTGAGTCTGGGTTATTGCAGGGTTGGAGGGTGTAGCTGAGTCTGGCTTATTGCAGGGTTGGAGGGTGTAGCTGAGTCTGGCTTATTGCAGGGTTGGAGGGTGTAGCTGAGTCTGGCTTATTGCGGGGTAGGGGGGTGTAGCTGAGTCTGGCTTATTGCAGGGTAGGGGGGTGTAGCTGAGTCTGGCTTATTGCAGGGTTGGAGGGTGTAGCTGAGTCTGGCTTATTGCAGGGTTGTAGGGTGTAGCTGAGTCTGGCTTATTGCAGGGTTGGAGGGTGTAGCTGAGTCTGGGTTATTGCAGGGTAGGAGGGTGTAGCTGAGTCTGGCTTATTGCAGGGTAGGGGGGTGTAGCTGAGTCTGGCTTATTGCAGGGTTGGAGGGTGTAGCTGAGTCTGGGTTATTGCAGGGTTGGAGGGTGTAGCTGAGTCTGGCTTATTGCAGGGTTGGAGGGTGTAGCTGAGTCTGGCTTATTGCAGGGTTGGAGGGTGTAGCTGAGTCTGGCTTATTGCGGGGTAGGGGGGTGTAGCTGAGTCTGGCTTATTGCAGGGTAGGGGGGTGTAGCTGAGTCTGGCTTATTGCAGGGTTGGAGGGTGTAGCTGAGTCTGGCTTATTGCAGGGTTGGAGGGTGTAGCTGAGTCTGGCTTATTGCAGGGTTGGAGGGTGTAGCTGAGTCTGGGTTATTGCAGGGTAGGAGGGTGTAGCTGAGTCTGGCTTATTGCAGGGTTGGAGGGTGTAGCTGAGTCTGGCTTATTGCAGGGTAGGGGGGTGTAGCTGAGTCTGGCTTATTGCAGGGTTGGAGGGTGTAGCTGCAGTCGAGTCACACAGGGAAACGCGTAGGGAGGGCAGAGCGGTGCTGATAAGGGGTTAAGCTGCAGATTTTGTCCTGAGACGTTCACCTGGAGAGTTTTCCGTGTTTCGTGGCGCTCCACATCCCATTCCCGCTTCCCATGTGCATTGTGGCAACTTGCTGCGGCAACAGACGCTTTGTCTTCTGACCGGCAGGACTACCCAGAATCCTCGGCGTGACGCGATTGGTCGTGACGCCACACCTAGAGGCATCTTCTCCATCATTTGAAGTCTGAAGAGGAATCCTCGGCCTCCCCTCCTAATGCTCAGTCCTCAGGGGTGCCGTATCCTGCCCGGGGCCTCACCACAACGCGTTTCACATGAATATTTGATGTCTTGTTTGTACATTTGCTGGAGAGAAGCTCTCACACAAGTCATGCCCGACACAACCTTAAATAATTCACACGGCGGATCTTCCTCCATCAGGGAGGCGAAGACTTCCAATCAGCCTCTTTAAAGGAGCAGCAAAGCCGAGACACAAGCTTGTTTAAAAGCATAAAAACCGGTAAATGTGGTCAATGGAGATCGATGTGTATGAGGAGCACTTCTGGGAGGCCTATGGAGTCACCACCAACACACCAACACTGAGTACATATACAGTATATATATATACATAATATATATATATATATATATATACAGTATCTGACAAAAGTAAGTGCACCCCTCAGTGACATTTGTGTAAATCTTTTCTTCTCTCTTTTCATGTGACAACACTGAAGAAATGACACTTGTCTACAATGTAAAGTAGTGAGTGTACAGCTTGTATAACAGTGTAAATTTACTGTCCCCTCAAAATAACTCAACACACAGCCATTAATGTCTAAACCGCTGGCAACAAAAGTCAGTACACCCCTAAGTGAAAATCTCCAAATTGGGCCCAAAGTGTCAATATTTTGTGTGGCCACCATTATTTTCCAGCACTGCCTTAACCCTCTTGGGCATGGAGGTCACCAGAGCTTCACAGGTTGTCACTGGAGTCCTCTTCCCCTCCTCCATGATGACATCACAGAGCTGGTGGATGTTACAGACCTTGTGCTCCTCCACCTTCCGTTTGAGGATGTCCCACAGATGATCAATAGGGTTTAGGTCTGGAGACATGCTTGGCCAGTCCATCACCTTTACCCTCAGCTTCTTTAGCAAGGCAGTGGTGGTCTTGGAGGTGTGTTTGGGGTGGTTATCATGTTGGAATACTGCCCTGCGGTCCAGTCTCTGAAGGGAGGGGATCATGCTCTGCTTCAGTATATCACAGTACATGTTGGCATTCATGGTTCCCTCAATGATCTGTAGCCCCCCAGTGCCGGCAGCACTCATGCAGCCCCAGACCATGACACTCCCACCACCATGCTTGACTGTAGACAAGACACACTTCTCTTCAGTAAACTGTTTGTGGACTTTCTTGTGCATCATCTTTAGAAGAGGCTTCCTTCTGGGATGACAGCCATGCAGACCAATTTGATGCAGTGTGCGGCGTATGGTCTGAGCACTGACAGGCTGACCCCCCCACCCCTACAACCTCTGCAGCAATGCTGGCAGCACTCATACGTCTATTTCCCAAAGACAACCTCTGGATATGACGCTGAGCACGTGACCTCAACTTCTTTGGTGGACCATGGCGAGGCCTGTTCTGAGTGGAACCTGTCCTGTTATACCGCTGTATGGTCTTGGCCACCGTGCTGCAGATCAGTTTCAGGGTCTTGGCAATCTTCTTATAGCCTAGACCATCTTTATGTAGAGCAACAATTCTTTATTTCAGATCCTCAGAGAGTTCTTTGCCATGAGGTGCCATGTTGTACTTCCAGTGACCAGTATGAGAGAGTGAGAGCGATAACACCAAATTTAACACACCTGCTCCCCATTCACACCTGAGACCTTGTAACACTAACGAGTCACATGACACCGGGGGAGGGAAAATGGCTAATTGGGCCCAATTTGGAGATTTTCACTTAGGGGTGTACTGACTTTTGTTGCCAGCGGTTTAGACATTAATGGCTGTGTGTTGAGTTATTTTGAGGGGACAGCAAATTTACACTGTTATACAAGCTGTACACTCACTACTTTACATTGTAGACAAGTGTCATTTCTTCAGTGTTGTCACATGAAAAGAGAGAAGAAAAGATTTACACAAATGTCACTGAGGGGTGTACTTACTTTTGTGAGATACTGTATATATATATATATATATATATATATATGTATATATATATATATACTGTATATGTACTCAGTGTTGGTGTGTTGGTGGTGACTCCATATATATACTGTATATGTATCCGGTGTTGGTGGTGACTTGGTATCAGTGGGAGGAATAGTGTCCCATCATTGGTATCAGTGGGAGGAATAGTGCCCCATCATTGGTATCAGTGGGGAGGAATAGTGCCCCATCATTGGTATCAGTGGGAGGAATAGTGTCCCATCATTGGTGTCAGTGGGAGGAATAGTGGCCCATCATTGGTGTCAGTGGGAGGAATAGTGCCCCATCATTGGTATCAGTGGGAGGAATAGTGCCCCATCATTGGTGTCAGTGGGAGGAATAGTGCCCCATCATTGGTATCAGTGGGAGGAATAGTGTCCCATCATTGGTGTCAGTGGGAGGAATAGTGTCCCATCATTGGTGTCAGTGGGAGGAATAGTGGCCCATCATTGGTGTCAGTGGGAGGAATAGTGCCCCATCATTGGTATCAGTGGGGAGGAATAGTGGCCCCATCATTGGTATCAGTGGGAGGAATAGTGCCCCATCATTGGTATCAGTGGGGAGGAATAGTGCCCCATCATTGGTATCAGTGGGAGGAATAGTGCCCCATCATTGGTATCAGTGGGAGGAATAGTGCCCCATCATTGGTGTCAGTGGGAGGAATAGTGTCCCATCATTGGTATCAGTGGGAGGAATAGTGCCCCATCATTGGTATCAGTGGGGAGGAATAGTGGCCCATCATTGGTATCAGTGGGAGGAATAAGGCCCCATCATTGGTATCAGTGAGAGGAATAGTGCCCCATCATTGGTGTCAGTGGGAGGAATAGTGCCCCATTATTGGTGTCAGTGTGAGGAATAGTGCCCCATTGTTGGTGTCAGTGGAGGACGGAACTTGGATAGTGTTCTCCCCTCAAGGTTTCAATTTTTTGCATTAACACAAAATATCAAATAAACGTGGCAGGAGAGGCCACAAAGTTTTGGGGACCTTTAAATTATTTTCCAGTCTCCCTCATTGACCGGCGGTGCAGTCAGCATGTATTTGAAGTCAGACAACGCGTCCTCCTCTACTAATCCCTCTAACAGTAACGCCCACGCTCCAGAGGTAAACGGGTTAACCACTAAATGGAAAAAAGATTAAAAAAAAAAAAGAAAAACGCGGCCGCTGTTTGCCGTTAACAGGAACTGGATGTGAAAGACTTTCATTTTTGGGAAGGTAATTAGTGTTCGAGTTCTTAAAAGCTGGTTGAGAAAGATCTATTCAATGGAAGATGAATAATCATCCGGCGAACCCTCCGCCGCTTGTCAGGAACAAATAGACTTGTTTTGCCCGAACAGAGATTTGTGTTGTACATTTTGTGCCTTATTTGCTCCTGTCTGCAGATAATCGCCTCAGAAATAACGCCGGTCCGTGAAAACAGCAATCCTGACAGATGAATATTGAAAAGGGAAAAAATTACCAAATATAATTCTGAATCCAGCTGAGTCCACATTCAGATCTGCGCCTCGTGCCATCGCACTTTTTCCTTTCAAATGCACTTTTTTGGGAGAAAAAGACACCTTTGTGAATTAAAAAAAAAAACGAAACAGTAAAAGTAGCCTAATTTTCTTGTATAATGTGAAAGAGGATGTTAAGCGAGTAAATAGATACCTAACATGTCATACTTTGAAATTGCACACACTCATGGAAGGGCGACAAACTACGGTACTTAAAAATCTCCTTAGGAGATGCTTTAAACATTTTTCTATGGTTACCAGGTTAGAGTTACAAAGGAGCTCTTTTGCTAGAATTATAGTTTTCACTGTAACGATCGCAGTGATACCTCACATGTGTGATTTGAACACTGTTTACGTTTGCAGGCGAGACTTACGTATGCGTTTTCTTTACTGCGCGTTTGCGGAATATTTTTTTTTATGATTTCTTTTTTTACATTGTCACTTAAAAAAAAAATATTCTGATCACTTTTATTGCTGTCACAAGGAATGTAAACATCCCATGAGACAGTAATAGGAGGTGACAGGTCCTCTTTATGGAGAGATCTGGGGTCTATAATGAATGTAAACATCCCATGTGACAGTAATAGGAGGTGACAGGTCCTCTTTATGGAGAGATCTGGGGTCTATAATGAATGTAAACATCCCATGTGACAGTAATAGGAGGTGACAGGTCCTCTTTATGGAGAGATCTGAGGTCTATAATGAATGTAAACATCCCATGTGACAGTAATAGGAGGTGACAGGTCCTCTTTATGGAGTGATCTGGGGTCTATAATGAATGTAAACATCCCATGAGACAGTAATAGGAGGTGACAGGTCCTCTTTATGGAGAGATCTGGGGTCTATAATGAATGTAAACATCCCATGTGACAGTAATAGGAGGTGACAGGTCCTCTTTATGGAGAGATCTGGGGTCTATAATGAATGTAAACATCCCATGAGACAGTAATAGGAGGTGACAGGTCCTCTTTATGGAGAGATCTGGGGTCTATAATGAATGTAAACATCCCATGTGACAGTAATAGACGGTGACAGGTCCTCTTTATGGAGAGATCTGGGGTCTATAATGAATGTAAACATCCCATGTGACAGTAATAGACGGTGACAGGTCCTCTTTATGTAGAGATCTGGGGTCTAGAATGAATGTAAACATCCCATGTGACACTAATAGGAGGTGACGGGTCCTCTTTATGGAGAGATCTGGGGTCTATAATGAATGTAAACATCCCATGTGACAGTAATAGGGGGTGACAGGTCCTCTTTATGGAGAGATCTGGGGTCTATCATGAATGTAAACATCCCATGTGACAATAATAGACGGTGACAGGTCCTCTTTATGGAGAGATCTGGGGTCTATAATGAATGTAAACATCCCATGTGACAGTAATAGGAGGTGACAGGTCCTCTTTATGGAGAGATCTGGGGTCTATAATACATGTAAACATCCCATGTGACAGTAATAGGAGGTGACAGGTCCTCTTTATGGAGAGATCTGGGGTCTGTAATGAATGTAAACATCCCATGTGACAGTAATAGGAGGTGACAGGTCCTCTTTATGGAGAGATCTGGGGTCTATAATGAATGTAAACATCCCATGTGACAGTAATAGGTGGTGACAGGTCCCCTTTATGGAGAGATCTGGGGTCTACAGGGCTGGACTGGGACAAAAATTTGGCCCTGGACTTCATCCAGACTGGCCCACTTTGACAGGTCTCTCCCATGCCGGCTTGCCACCCAAGCCCCCCCCCCCACTAGCCATTAGCCGTTCTACATTATTTCTCTTATAGGCAGTACCAGTGGGGAAGCTAGACATTATTTCACCTGGGGCAAAGAATCAGTTTGGCGCCCCCCCCCCCCCCCCAATGGGACAAGATTAGGCAGGAAAGTGAGGCCGCCCTCCTTCCAGATCGTATGATGAGCTTCTCAGTGTTGACTCCTGAGCATCATGTCTGTATTCAGGCGCGCTGCATAACTAGCCAGGGAGAGGAGGTGAGCACTGCGGGGGGGGGGGGGGGGGGACAGAGGACCGGAGGGAGGCAGCGGTCCACTGTCACTGAAATCGGCCCACTGAGCCATCGGCCCACCGGGAAACTCCCTGTAGTCCCAATGGCCAGTACATGCCTGGGGGTCTATAATGAATGTAAACATCCCATGTGACAGTAATAGGGGGTGACAGGTCTCTTTATGGAGAGATCTGGGGTCTATAATGTAAACATCCCATGTGACAGTAATAGGAGGTGACAGGTCCTCTTTATGGAGAGATCTGGGGTCTATAATGAATGTAAACATCCCATGAGACAGTAATAGGAGGTGACAGGTCCTCTTTATGGAGAGATCTGGGGTCTATAATGAATGTAAACATCCCATGTGACACTAATAGGAGGTGACGGGTCCTCTTTATGGAGAGATCTGGGGTCTATAATGAATGTAAACATCCCATGTGACAGTAATAGGGGGTGACAGGTCCTCTTTATGGAGAGATCTGGGGTCTATAATGAATGTAAACATCCCATGTGACAGTAATAGGAGGTGACAGATCCTCTTTATGGAGAGATCTGGGGTCTATAATGAATGTAAACATCCCATGTGACAGTAATAGGGGGTGACAGGTCCTCTTTATGGAGAGATCTGGGGTCTATAATAAATGTAAACATCCCATGTGACAGTAATAGGAGGTGACGGGTCCTCTTTATGGAGAGATCTGGGGTCTATAATGAATGTAAACATCCCATGTGACAGTAATAGGAGGTGACAGGTCCTCTTTATGGAGAGATCTGGGGTCTATAATGAATGTGAACATCCCATGTGACAGTAATAGGAGGTGACAGGTCCTCTTTATGGAGAGATCTGGGGTCTATAATGTAAACATCCCATGTGACAGTAATAGGAGGTGACATGTCCTCTTTATGGAGAGATCTGGGGTCTATAATGAATGTAAACATCCCATGTGACAGTAATAGGAGGTGACAGGTCCTCTTTATGGAGAGATCTGGGGTCTATAATGAATGTAAACATCCCATGTGACAGTAATAGGGGGTGACAGGTCCTCTTTATGGAGAGATCTGGGGTCTATCATGAATGTAAACATCCCATGTGACAGTAATAGGAGGTGACAGGTCCTCTTTATGGAGAGATCTGGGGTCTATAATGAATGTAAACATCCCATGTGACAGTAATAGGAGGTGACAGGTCCTCTTTATGGAGAGATCTGGGGTCTATAATGAATGTAAACATCCCATGTGACAGTAATAGGAGGTGACAGGTCCTCTTTATGGAGAGATCTGGGGTCTATAATGAATGTAAACATCCCATGTGACAGTAATAGGAGGTGACAGGTCCTCTTTATGGAGAGATCTGGGGTCTATAATGAATGTAAACATCCCATGTGACAGTAATAGGTGGTGACAGGTCCTCTTTATGGAGAGATCTGGGGTCTATAATGAATGTAAACATCCCATGTGACAGTAATAGGAGGTGACAGGTCCTCTTTATGGAGAGATCTGGAGTCTATAATGAATGTAAACATCCCATGTGACAGTAATAGGAGGTGACGGGTCCTCTTTATGGAGAGATCTGGGGTCTATAATGAATGTAAACATCCCATGTGACAGTAATAGGAGGTGACAGGTCCTCTTTATGGAGAGATCTGGGGTCTATAATGAATGTAAACATCCCATGTGACAGTAATAGGAGGTGACAGGTCCTCTTTATGGAGAGATCTGGGGTCTATAATGAATGTAAACATCCCATGTGACAGTAATAGGAGGTGACAGGTCCTCTTTATGGAGAGATCTGGGGTCTATAATGAATGTAAACATCCCATGTGACAGTAATAGGAGGTGACAGGTCCTCTTTATGGAGAGATCTGGAGTCTATAATGAATGTAAACATCCCATGTGACAGTAATAGGAGGTGACGGGTCCTCTTTATGGAGAGATCTGGGGTCTATAATGAATGTAAACATCCCATGTGACAGTAATAGGAGGTGACAGGTCCTCTTTATGGAGAGATCTGGGGTCTATAATGAATGTAAACATCCCATGTGACAGTAATAGGTGGTGACAGGTCCTCTTTATGGAGAGATCTGGGGTCTATAATGAATGTAAACATCCCATGTGACAGTAATAGGAGGTGACAGGTCCTCTTTATGGAGAGATCTGGGGTCTATAATGAATGTAAACATCCCATGTGACAGTAATAGGAGGTGACAGGTCCTCTTTATGGAGAGATCTGGGGTCTATAATGAATGTAAACATCCCATGTGACAGTAATAGGGGGTGACAGGTCCTCTTTATGGAGAGATCTGGGGTCTATAATGTAAACATCCCATGTGACAGTAATAGATGGTGACAGGTCCTCTTTATGGAGAGATCTGGGGTCTATAATGAATGTAAACATCCCATGTGACAGTAATAGGAGGTGACGGGTCCTCTTTATGGACGGATCGATTGTCTAATAGACCCCCAAATCCCTCAGTTGCATTTCAAAGTATTAAGATCACCAAAAATGTCGATTCTGAATACTGTAGTTTTTTTTTAAATCGGCGCCATTGTCAGTCGAATATACCGGAAGTGACGTCACTTTGGTGTGTTTATATAGGAGATTCGATCGATGACGTTTCCGGCTTTGTTTCAGTCTCAGCCTAGCCGGCGGATGTACCGGATCGCGTCTCTCGGTGGGACGGGAGGTCTGGGAAGAGTGGTGGGAGATGGGGGGGGGGAGGGGCGGGGGAAGTCCCCTCCCACTCCTTCAGGATAACAGCTGTACAGCTGTCGATCGCCTGCTCTAAACAATGGTACGGGGGTGATGCCTGCAGCAGCAGATCTTCCGGTATATCCCCCTATGTGCGTACGATTGGCGCTGAGGGTTATTTAACCTCCTCCCCCCTTATGGAGCGATTTTCACATTTCTGCGATGAGCCGATTTATTCGTCAATCATTTTTTGTCATCACTTAAGATAAGAATGTAGAAGATCGATTGTTTTTTAAGGACAGACAAGGCTTTGTAGTTGTGAATATCGTCCTGCAAACAATCATTATTTATTTTGCAATCCTCAGACAATCCAACGTAATAAATCTAAACACAAAGCACTTTTCCTTTATTTGAGAATCGTTCGTTTGTGCAGAGAACGAGGGATCGTTTTATTCTGTCATTTCTCCGGTTTTAAATTCTAAAATGATGATTTCTATACAAAGTTATTTACTAATGAAGTGAAGTCTCTTCAATGTCGCACTTTTTCCAGTGTGATTTGTGTAAATTTATGTAAAAGGTGTAAAAATATTTCATGAAGAAAAACAAAAACAAATCATCAGTAAAATTCTAACTGAAGGGAGAAGGAGGAGGAGCCAATCAGAATAAACTAATAAGAGATTCAACAAAGAAACTTTTCATTAAAAAAAAAATACATATTTTTTTAATTGTCAGTAACTGACGTCATCTACAGATGGAAATTCATCTCTCTGATTTGTAGATTAATAAATAGAAAGATATAAAATGTAACAATATTTCTTTGTATCTTTCTGTATTGGTGGCTGAGTGATGTTGTTGATAAACATTGCCGGACTGCATTTTTTTGCTGCCGGGACCTTTGTGGCAGGAAAGGATTTTTTTTTGGGGGGTGTGTGTGAGTGGTAGAGGATTTGTTCTGGGGGGGGGGGGGTGTGAGAGGTAGAGGATTTGTTCTGGGGGGGGTGTGAGAGGTAGAGGATTTGTTCTGGGGGGAGGGGGGGTGTGAGAGGTAGAGGATTTGTTCTGGGGGGGGTGAGAGGTAGAGGATTTGTTCTGGGGGGGGTGAGAGGTAGAGGATTTGTTCTGGGGGGGGGGGGGGTGTGAGAGGTAGAGGATTTGTTCTGGGGGGGGTGAGAGGTAGAGGATTTGTTCTGG
>JBBHAA010003921.1:0-32500 GCA_037953035.1 Aquarana catesbeiana
AATATCTGATGTGACTGTGGGGGAGGGGACATTAGAGTGTAAGCACCTCCGTATAGAGACTGATGTGACTGGGGGGGAGGGGACATTAGAGTGTAAGCTCTTCTGTACAGAGACTGATGTGACTGTGGGGGAGGGGACATTAGAGTGTAAGCTCCTCCGGTATAGAGACTGATGTGACTGTGGGGGGAGGGGACATTAGAGTGTAAGCTCCTCTGTACAGAGACTGATGTGACTGTGGGGGAGGGGACATTAGAGTGTAAGCTCCTCTGTATAGAGACTGATGTGACTGTGGGGGGAGGATGTGACTGTCATAAGTGTAAGCTCCTCTGTATAGAGACTGATGTGACTGTGGGGGGAGGGGACATTAGAGTGTAAGCTCCTCTGTACAGAGACTGATGTGACTGTGGGGGAGGGGACATTAGAGTGTAAGCTCCTCTGTATAGAGACTGATGTGACTGTGGGGGGAGGGGACATTAGAGTGTAAGCTCCTCTGTATAGAGACTGATGTGACTGTGGGGGGAGGGGACATTAGAGTGTAAGCTCCTCTGTATAGAGACTGATGTGACTGTGGGGGAGGGGACATTAGAGTGTAAGCTCCTCTGTACAGAGACTGATGTGACTGTGGGGGAGGGGACATTAGAGTGTAAGCTCCTCTGTATAGAGACTGATGTGACTGTGGGGGAGGGGACATTAGAGTGTAAGCTCCTCTGTATAGAGACTGATGTGACTGTGGGGGGAGGGGACATTAGAGTGTAAGCTCCTCTGTATAGAGACTGATGTGACTGTGGGGGAGGGGACATTAGAGTGTAAGCTCCTCTGTACAGAGACTGATGTGACTGTGGGGGAGGGGACATTAGAGTGTAAGCTCCTCTGTATAGAGACTGATGTGACTGTGGGGGAGGGGACATTAGAGTGTAAGCTCCTCTGTATAGAGACTGATGTGACTGTGGGGGGAGGGGACATTAGAGTGTAAGCTCCTCTGTACAGAGACTGATGTGACTGTGGGGGAGGGGACATTAGAGTGTAAGCTCCTCTGTATAGAGACTGATGTGACTGTGGGGGGAGGGGACATTAGAGTGTAAGCTCCTCTGTATAGAGACTGATGTGACTGTGGGGGGAGGGGACATTAGAGTGTAAGCTCCTCTGTATAGAGACTGATGTGACTGTGGGGGGAGGGGACATTAGAGTGTAAGCTCCTCTGTACAGAGACTGATGTGACTGTGGGGGGAGGGGACATTAGAGTGTAAGCTCCTCTGTATAGAGACTGATGTGACTGTGGGGGAGGGGACATTAGAGTGTAAGCTCCTCTGTATAGAGACTGATGTGACTGTGGGGGGAGGGGACATTAGAGTGTAAGCTCCTCTGTATAGAGACTGATGTGACTGTGGGGGAGGGGACATTAGAGTGTAAGCTCCTCTGTATAGAGACTGATGTGACTGTGGGGGAGGGGACATTAGAGTGTAAGCTCCTCTGTATAGAGACTGATGTGACTGTGGGGGGAGGGGACATTAGAGTGTAAGCTCCTCTGTATAGAGACTGATGTGACTGTGGGGGGAGGGGACATTAGAGTGTAAGCTCCTCTGTACAGAGACTGATGTGACTGTGGGGGAGGGGACATTAGAGTGTAAGCTCCTCTGTATAGAGACTGATGTGACTGTGGGGGAGGGGACATTAGAGTGTAAGCTCCTCTGTATAGAGACTGATGTGACTGTGGGGGAGGGGACATTAGAGTGTAAGCTCCTCTGTATAGAGACTGATGTGACTGTGGGGGAGGGGACATTAGAGTGTAAGCTCCTCTGTATAGAGACTGATGTGACTGTGGGGGGAGGGGACATTAGAGTGTAAGCTCCTCTGTATAGAGACTGATGTGACTGTGGGGGGAGGGGACATTAGAGTGTAAGCTCCTCTGTATAGAGACTGATGTGACTGTGGGGGGAGGGGACATTAGAGTGTAAGCTCCTCTGTATAGAGACTGATGTGACTGTGGGGGAGGGGACATTAGAGTGTAAGCTCCTCTGTATAGAGACTGATGTGACTGTGGGGGGAGGGGACATTAGAGTGTAAGCTCCTCTGTATAGAGACTGATGTGACTGTGGGGGAGGGGACATTAGAGTGTAAGCTCCTCTGTATAGAGACTGATGTGACTGTGGGGGAGGGGACATTAGAGTGTAAGCTCCTCTGTATAGAGACTGATGTGACTGTGGGGGGAGGGGACATTAGAGTGTAAGCTCCTCTGTATAGAGACTGATGTGACTGTGGGGGAGGGGACATTAGAGTGTAAGCTCCTCTGTATAGAGACTGATGTGACTGTGGGGGAGGGGACATTAGAGTGTAAGCTCCTCTGTATAGAGACTGATGTGACTGTGGGGGGAGGGGACATTAGAGTGTAAGCTCCTCTGTATAGAGACTGATGTGACTGTGGGGGAGGGGACATTAGAGTGTAAGCTCCTCTGTATAGAGACTGATGTGACTGTGGGGGGAGGGGACATTAGAGTGTAAGCTCCTCTGTACAGAGACTGATGTGACTGTGGGGGAGGGGACATTAGAGTGTAAGCTCCTCTGTATAGAGACTGATGTGACTGTGGGGGAGGGGACATTAGAGTGTAAGCTCCTCTGTATAGAGACTGATGTGACTGTGGGGGGAGGGGACATTAGAGTGTAAGCTCCTCTGTATAGAGACTGATGTGACTGTGGGGGGAGGGGACATTAGAGTGTAAGCTCCTCTGTATAGAGACTGATGTGACTGTGGGGGGAGGGGACATTAGAGTGTAAGCTCCTCTGTATAGAGACTGATGTGACTGTGGGGGGAGGGGACATTAGAGTGTAAGCTCCTCTGTATAGAGACTGATGTGACTGTGGGGGGAGGGGACATTAGAGTGTAAGCTCCTCTGTATAGAGACTGATGTGACTGTGGGGGAGGGGACATTAGAGTGTAAGCTCCTCTGTACAGAGACTGATGTGACTGTGGGGGAGGGGACATTAGAGTGTAAGCTCCTCTGTATAGAGACTGATGTGACTGTGGGGGAGGGGACATTAGAGTGTAAGCTCCTCTGTATAGAGACTGATGTTGACTGTGGGGGGAGGGGACATTAGAGTGTAAGCTCCTCTGTATAGAGACTGATGTGACTGTGGGGGGAGGGGACATTAGAGTGTAAGCTCCTCTGTATAGAGACTGATGTGACTGTGGGGGGAGGGGACATTAGAGTGTAAGCTCCTCTGTATAGAGACTGATGTGACTGTGGGGGGAGGGGACATTAGAGTGTAAGCTCCTCTGTATAGAGACTGATGTGACTGTGGGGGAGGGGACATTAGAGTGTAAGCTCCTCTGTATAGAGACTGATGTGACTGTGGGGGGAGGGGACATTAGAGTGTAAGCTCCTCTGTATAGAGACTGATGTGACTGTGGGGGGAGGGGACATTAGAGTGTAAGCTCCTCTGTATAGAGACTGATGTGACTGTGGGGGGAGGGGACATTAGAGTGTAAGCTCCTCTGTATAGAGACTGATGTGACTGTGGGGGAGGGGACATTAGAGTGTAAGCTCCTCTGTATAGAGACTGATGTGACTGTGGGGGGGAGGGGACATTAGAGTGTAAGCACCTCTGTATAGAGACTGATGTGACTGTGGGGGGAGGGGACATTAGAGTGTAAGCTCCTCTGTATAGAGACTGATGTGACTGTGGGGGGAGGGGACATTAGAGTGTAAGCTCCTCTGTATAGAGACTGATGTGACTGTGGGGGGAGGGGACATTAGAGTGTAAGCTCCTCTGTATAGAGACTGATGTGACTGTGGGGGGAGGGGACATTAGAGTGTAAGCTCCTCTGTATAGAGACTGATGTGACTGTGGGGGAGGGGACATTAGAGTGTAAGCTCCTCTGTATAGAGACTGATGTGACTGTGGGGGGAGGGGACATTAGAGTGTAAGCTCCTCTGTATAGAGACTGATGTGACTGTGGGGGAGGGGACATTAGAGTGTAAGCTCCTCTGTATAGAGACTGATGTGACTGTGGGGGGAGGGGACATTAGAGTGTAAGCTCCTCTGTATAGAGACTGATGTGACTGTGGGGGGAGGGGACATTAGAGTGTAAGCTCCTCTGTATAGAGACTGATGTGACTGTGGGGGGAGGGGACATTAGAGTGTAAGCTCCTCTGTACAGAGACTGATGTGACTGTGGGGGAGGGGACATTAGAGTGTAAGCTCCTCTGTATAGAGACTGATGTGACTGTGGGGGGAGGGGACATTAGAGTGTAAGCTCCTCTGTACAGAGACTGATGTGACTGTGGGGGGAGGGGACATTAGAGTGTAAGCTCCTCTGTACAGAGACTGATGTGACTGTGGGGGGAGGGGACATTAGAGTGTAAGCTCCTCTGTATAGAGACTGATGTGACTGTGGGGGGAGGGGACATTAGAGTGTAAGCTCCTCTGTATAGAGACTGATGTGACTGTGGGGGGAGGGGACATTAGAGTGTAAGCTCCTCTGTACAGAGACTGATGTGACTGTGGGGGGAGGGGACATTAGAGTGTAAGCTCCTCTGTATAGAGACTGATGTGACTGTGGGGGAGGGGACATTAGAGTGTAAGCTCCTCTGTATAGAGACTGATGTGACTGTGGGGGGAGGGGACATTAGAGTGTAAGCTCCTCTGTATAGAGACTGATGTGACTGTGGGGGAGGGGACATTAGAGTGTAAGCTCCTCTGTATAGAGACTGATGTGACTGTGGGGGGAGGGGACATTAGAGTGTAAGCTCCTCTGTATAGAGACTGATGTGACTGTGGGGGAGGGGACATTAGAGTGTAAGCTCCTCTGTATAGAGACTGATGTGACTGTGGGGGGAGGGGACATTAGAGTGTAAGCTCCTCTGTATAGAGACTGATGTGACTGTGGGGGGAGGGGACATTAGAGTGTAAGCTCCTCTGTATAGAGACTGATGTGACTGTGGGGGAGGGGACATTAGAGTGTAAGCTCCTCTGTATAGAGACTGATGTGACTGTGGGGGGAGGGGGACATTAGAGTGTAAGCTCCTCTGTATAGAGACTGATGTGACTGTGGGGGAGGGGACATTAGAGTGTAAGCTCCTCTGTATAGAGACTGATGATGACTGTGGGGGGAGGGGACATTAGAGTGTAAGCTCCTCTGTATAGAGACTGATGTGACTGTGGGGGAGGGGACATTAGAGTGTAAGCTCCTCTGTACAGAGACTGATGTGACTGTGGGGGAGGGGACATTAGAGTGTAAGCTCCTCTGTATAGAGACTGATGTGACTGTGGGGGGAGGGGACATTAGAGTGTAAGCTCCTCTGTACAGAGACTGATGTGACTGTGGGGAGGGGACATTAGAGTGTAAGCTCCTCTGTACAGAGACTGATGTGACTGTGGGGGAGGGGACATTAGAGTGTAAGCTCCTCTGTACAGAGACTGATGTGACTGTGGGGGAGGGGACATTAGAGTGTAAGCTCCTCTGTACAGAGACTGATGTGACTGTGGGGGAGGGGACATTAGAGTGTAAGCTCCTCTGTACTGAGACTGATGTGACTGTGGGGGGAGGGGACATTAGAGTGTAAGCTCCTCTGTATAGAGACTGATGTGACTGTGGGGGGGAGGGGACATTAGAGTGTAAGCTCCTCTGTACAGAGACTGATGTGACTGTGGGGGGAGGGGACATTAGAGTGTAAGCTCCTCTGTATAGAGACTGATGTGACTGTGGGGGGAGGGGACATTAGAGTGTAAGCTCCTCTGTATAGAGACTGATGTGACTGTGGGGGGAGGGGACATTAGAGTGTAAGCTCCTCTGTATAGAGACTGATGTGACTGTGGGGGAGGGGACATTAGAGTGTAAGCTCCTCTGTACTGAGACTGATGTGACTGTGGGGGGAGGGGACATTAGAGTGTAAGCTCCTCTGTATAGAGACTGATGTGACTGTGGGGGGAGGGGACATTAGAGTGTAAGCTCCTCTGTATAGAGACTGATGTGACTGTGGGGGGAGGGGACATTAGAGTGTAAGCTCCTCTGTACAGAGACTGATGTGACTGTGGGGGGAGGGGACATTAGAGTGTAAGCTCCTCTGTATAGAGACTGATGTGACTGTGGGGGAGGGGACATTACAGTGTAAGCTCCTCTGTACAGAGACTGATGTGACTGTGGGGGAGGGGACATTAGAGTGTAAGCTCCTCTGTACATAGACTGATGTGACTGTGGGGGAGGGGACATTAGAGTGTAAGCTCCTCTGTATAGAGACTGATGTGACTGTGGGGGGAGGGGACATTAGAGTGTAAGCTCCTCTGTATAGAGACTGATGTGACTGTAGGGGGAGGGGACATTAGAGTGTAAGCTCCTCTGTACAGAGACTGATGTGACTGTGGGGGGAGGGGACATTAGAGTGTAAGCTCCTCTGTACAGAGACTGATGTGACTGTGGGGGGAGGGGACATTAGAGTGTAAGCTCCTCTGTATAGAGACTGATGTGACTGTGGGGGAGGGGACATTAGAGTGTAAGCTCCTCTGTATAGAGACTGATGTGACAGTGGGGGAGGGGACATTAGAGTGTAAGCTCCTCTGTACAGAGACTGATGTGACTGTGGGGAGGGGGGATATTAGAGTGTAAGCTCCTCTGTACAGAGACTGATGTGACTGTGGGGGGGAGGGGACATTAGAGTGTAAGCTCCTCTGTATAGAGACTGATGTGACTGTGGGGGAGGGGGATATTAGAGTGTAAGCTCCTCTGTACAGAGACTGATGTGACTGTGGGGGGGGGGGATATTAGAGTGTAAGCTCCTCTGTACAGAGACTGATGTGACTGTGGGGGGAGGGGACATTAGAGTGTAAGCTCCTCTGTATAGAGACTGATGTGACTGTGGGGGAGGGGACATTAGAGTGTAAGCTCCTCTGTACAGAGACTGATGTGACTGTGGGGGGAGGGGACATTAGAGTGTAAGCTCCTCTGTACAGAGACTGATGTGACTGTGGGGGAGGGGACATTAGAGTGTAAGCTCCTCTGTACAGAGACTGATGTGACTGTGGGGGAGGGGACATTAGAGTGTAAGCTCCTCTGTATAGAGACTGATGTGACTGTGGGGGAGGGGACATTAGAGTGTAAGCTCCTCTGTACAGAGACTGATGTGACTGTGGGGGGAGGGGACATTAGAGTGTAAGCTCCTCTGTATAGAGACTGATGTGGCTGTGGGGGGAGGGGACATTAGAGTGTAAGCTCCTCTGTACAGAGACTGATGTGACTGTGGGGGAGGGGACATTAGAGTGTAAGCTCCTCTGTATAGAGACTGATGTGACTGTGGGGGGAGGGGACATTAGAGTGTAAGCTCCTCTGGTACAGAGACTGATGTGATTGTGGGGGGGGGACATTAGAGTGTAAGCTCCTCTGTACAGAGACTGATGTGACTGTGGGGGGGGGGGGATATTAGAGTGTAAGCTCCTCTGTATAGAGACTGATGTGACTGTGGGGGAGGGGACATTAGAGTGTAAGCTCCTCTGTATAGAGACTGATGTGACTGTGGGGGGAGGGGACATTAGAGTGTAAGCTCCTCTGTACAGAGACTGATGTGACTGGGGGGGGAGGGGACATTAGAGTGTAAGCTCCTCTGTATAGAGACTGATGTGACTGTGGGGGGAGGGGGCATTAGAGTGTAAGCTCCTCTGTATAGAGACTGATGTGACTGTGGGGGAGGGGACATTAGAGTGTAAGCTCCTCTGTATAGAGACTGATGTGACTGTGGGGGAGGGGACATTAGAGTGTAAGCTCCTCTGTATAGAGACTGATGTGACTGTGGGGGAGGGGGCATTAGAGTGTAAGCTCCTCTGTATAGAGACTGATGTGACTGTGGGGGAGGGGACATTAGAGTGTAAGCTCCTCTGTATAGAGACTGATGTGACTGTGGGGGGAGGGGACATTAGAGTGTAAGCTCCTCTGTACAGAGACTGATGTGACTGTGGGGGAGGGGACATTAGAGTGTAAGCTCCTCTGTACAGAGACTGATGTGACTGTGGGGGAGGGGACATTAGAGTGTAAGCTCCTCTGTATAGAGACTGATGTGACTGTGTGGGGGGAGGGGACATTAGAGTGTAAGCTCCTCTGTACAGAGACTGATGTGACTGTGGGGGAGGGGACATTAGAGTGTAAGCTCCTCTGTACAGAGACTGATGTGACTGTGGGGGAGGGGACATTAGAGTGTAAGCTCCTCTGTATAGAGACTGATGTGACTGTGGGGGGAGGGGACATTAGAGTGTAAGCTCCTCTGTACAGAGACTGATG
Source organism: Aquarana catesbeiana (assembly GCA_037953035.1). Classification (NCBI taxonomy): domain Eukaryota; kingdom Metazoa; phylum Chordata; class Amphibia; order Anura; family Ranidae; genus Aquarana; species Aquarana catesbeiana. The sequence goes on from JBBHAA010003921.1 coordinate 8,264, forward strand.
TGACTGTGGGGGAGGGGACATTAGAGTGTAAGCTCCTCTGTACAGAGACTGATGTGACTGTGGGGAGGGGACATTAGAGTGTAAGCTCCTCTGTACAGAGACTGATGTGACTGTGGGGGAGGGGACATTAGAGTGTAAGCTCCTCTGTACAGAGACTGATGTGACTGTGGGGGAGGGGACATTAGAGTGTAAGCTCCTCTGTACAGAGACTGATGTGACTGTGGGGGAGGGGACATTAGAGTTTAAGCTCCTCTGTACAGAGACTGATGTGACTGTGGGGGGAGGGGACATTAGAGTGTAAGCTCCTCTGTATAGAGACTGATGTGACTGTGGGGGGGAGGGGACATTAGAGTGTAAGCTCCTCTGTACAGAGACTGATGTGACTGTGGGGGGAGGGGACATTAGAGTGTAAGCTCCTCTGTATAGAGACTGATGTGACTGTGGGGGGAGGGGACATTAGAGTGTAAGCTCCTCTGTATAGAGTCTGATGTGACTGTGGGGGGAGGGGACATTAGAGTGTAAGCTCCTCTGTACAGAGACTGATGTGACTGTGGGGGAGGGGATATTAGAGTGTAAGCTCCTCTGTACAGAGACTGATGTGACTGTGGGGGGAGGGGACATTAGAGTGTAAGCTCCTCTGTATAGAGACTGATGTGACTGTGGGGGAGGGGACATTAGAGTGTAAGCTCCTCTGTATAGAGACTGATGTGACTGTGGGGGGGAGGGGACATTAGAGTGTAAGCTCCTCTGTACAGAGACTGATGTGACTGTGGGGGGAGGGGACATTAGAGTGTAAGCTCCTCTGTATAGAGACTGATGTGACTGTGGGGGGAGGGGACATTAGAGTGTAAGCTCCTCTGTATAGAGTCTGATGTGACTGTGGGGGGAGGGGACATTAGAGTGTAAGCTCCTCTGTACAGAGACTGATGTGACTGTGGGGGAGGGGATATTAGAGTGTAAGCTCCTCTGTACAGAGACTGATGTGACTGTGGGGGGAGGGGACATTAGAGTGTAAGCTCTTCTGTATAGAGACTGATGTGACTGTGGGGGGGGGGATATTAGAGTGTAAGCTCCTCTGTACAGAGACTGATGTGACTGTGGGGGGGGGATATTAGAGTGTAAGCTCCTCTGTATAGAGACTGATGTGACTGTGGGGGAGGGGACATTAGAGTGTAAGCTCCTCTGGTACAGAGACTGATGTGATTGTGGGGGGGGGGACATTAGAGTGTAAGCTCCTCTGTACAGAGACTGATGTGACTGTGGGGGGAGGGGACATTAGAGTGTAAGCTCCTCTGTACAGAGACTGATGTGACTGTGGGGTGAGGGGACATTAGAGTGTAAGCTCCTCTGTACAGAGACTGATGTGACTGTGGGGGGGAGGGGACATTAGAGTGTAAGCTCCTCTGTACAGAGACTGATGTGACTGTGGGGGGAGGGGACATTAGAGTGTAAGCTCCTCTGTACAGAGACTGATGTGACTGTGGGGGGGAGGGGACATTAGAGTGTAAGCTCCTCTGTACAGAGACTGATGTGACTGTGGGGGGAGGGGACATTAGAGTGTAAGCTCCTCTGTATAGAGACTGATGTGACTGTGGGGGAGGGGACATTAGAGTGTAAGCTCCTCTGTATAGAGTCTGATGTGACTGTGGGGGAGGGGACATTAGAGTGTAAGCTCCTCTGTACAGAGACTGATGTGACTGTGGGGGGAGGGGACATTAGAGTGTAAGCTCCTCTGTATAGAGACTGATGTGACTGTGGGGGAGGGGACATTAGAGTGTAAGCTCCTCTGTATAGAGTCTGATGTGACTGTGGGGGAGGGGACATTAGAGTGTAAGCTCCTCTGTACAGAGACTGATGTGACTGTGGGGGGAGGGGACATTAGAGTGTAAGCTCCTCTGTATAGAGACTGATGTGACTGTGGGGGGGGGGGGGGGATATTAGAGTGTAAGCTCCTCTGTATAGAGACTGATGTGACTGTGGGGGAGGGGGGACATTAGAGTGTAAGCTCCTCTGTATAGAGACTGATGTGACTGTGGGGGGAGGGGATATTAGAGTGTAAGCTCCTCTGTACAGAGACTGATGTGACTGTGGGGGGGGGGATATTAGAGTGTAAGCTCCTCTGGTACAGAGACTGATGCATAGCTCCCAACTGTCCCTGATTTCAGGGGACTGTCTCTGATTTGGAGCAATGTCCCTCTGTCCCTCATTCCTCCTCATTTGTCCCTGATTTTGGTCTGATCTATACAGATGTAAATAAAATGCACTTTTATCTTTCAAAAAGTGTTTCCTAGAGCTAAACCTTTCATCCAATTTCTAAATTGCTGCATTTGTACATTTTTAAAGTCAGTATAAAGGAATATTAGTGGTAAAAAAAAGCTCTTGTGGATTTAATTAACCTTTTTTTGGTTAATTCTCCTTTAAGGGGGTGTGGCAGGGGGCGTGTCCTATGCCTACATACGTTTGCTAGTAGGTGTCCCTCATTCCCTTGGGAGGTATGCTGATGTGATTGGCTCAGTGATCTCTGTACAGCACTGCGGTATATGTCAGAGCTATATAAATGTATAATAATAATAGTGTGTGACTGTGGCAGGGACAGGTGGAGTCCCACTTTGATAACATTTTCCTTTGGGGGGGTTTCGCTTGATGTACCAGGATTGGCTCCAGTAGACGTGACTATTGATAGGATATTGGGGTGGAATGGCTTTGATTACTTAATGTTGGTTACTACGATCTGACTTTGGACAGTGGTGCTCTATTGGTACTGTCATTTCTGTTTTCAGCCACTAGGTGGGGTCTTTTGTGAGTGTTTATGGAACATGTATGCTTGAATGTGTTCAAATAAAACCTTTCTTATGATTAAAAGAAAAAAAAAAATTCTTTCCTCCATTCTCATTGGTTCTTCTGGTGTCTCAGCCGCTCCACCATCCTGGTGAAGTTGAACACAGCGGGGCAGAAGGAGCTCTGTTATTCCCCTGGTGACCATCTCGGGGTGTTCCCATGTAACCGGGAAGAGCTGGTTCTGACACTGCTGGAGAGGGTGGAGGACCCTCCGCTGGCTAATGACACCGTCCTGGTGGAGACGATGGAGAAAGACCCCAACAACCGTGAGTAGGAGATGCCGCCACCAGACGCCTTGTGATACTTTCCTGTGGGGTAGGTGGAGGGGTAGCAGAGGTTGGGTCTTCTGAAGGGGGCCCATAGAGTTTACAAGGCCATATCTCCATCTCCATCACTGGAGCAAATTTTAAGACACATCATGTCACATGTAGAGCTCTCCTTGGGGTATAATTACTGGAGAGGAAGCCTTGGAGGAGAGCAAGCTTACAGTACAAAGTGGGGGGAGGGATGGTGGATTGGAGATGAGGGGCCAGGTGTGCAGGAGTTATAATAGGATTCAGGTGAATGTGGAGGAGGGGCTAAGTGGGTTGGGGGGGGGGGGCTCTGTAGAAATTATGTGAAGCAGAAGTAATGGGAGATGAGGATTGGGAGGTTGGGTTCTGAGGAGAGATAGCAGAAGTTGGAAGGTGAGGGATTAGGGTTTTGTGGGTTTGGCGGTTGGGTGTCAAGTAGGGATAATAGGAGTTGGGGAGATGTAGAAGAGGGGTTAAAAGGGTTGGGGAGTTAGGTTAGAAGGAGGGGTAATAGGTGTTGGAGGGGGTATGAGGGTTTGGGGGTTGGGTTTATAGAAAGGATATTAGAAGTTGAGGGGAGGAGTGGAAGAGCAGTTATAAAGGTTGGAGAGCTAGGTTAGGACGGGTAATGGCTAATGGGGATGGGGATGGGTATGAGGATTTGGAGGTTAGGCTTTGAGGAAGAATAGGTCTTGAGGGGTGGTGTGGAGGAGGGGTTAGAAAGATTGGGGGGTGCAGAGAAGAAGCTATGAGGGTTGAGACGTTAGGTGAGGAGGAATAAAAGTTCAGGGGGTGTGTAGGAAAGGTTATCAGGGTTGGGGTTTAGGTGGGGGTACAGAGGAAAGGTTATGAAAATTGGTTTGAGGGTTCCGGAGTTGGAGAGTTAGGGAGGGATAATAGGAGTTGGGTGGGTTAGGTACAAAGGCGAGGGGGGGTGCTGCCAGGAGGGCTAGGGTATTAGATTTGTAGGAGGGGTAAAAATAAGTTGAAATGTGTATTGGAGAGTGATATATGGGGGTTGGGACTGTGTGGTGGAGGGGTTATGAGGGTTGGGGAATAGGCTTGGAGGAGGGGTAATAGGAACTGGGGAATTCGGAGATGAGGAATGTTTTATGAAGATTCGAGGGGCGCAGAGAGGGCACTATAATGGATTGTAGATTAGTTTGGAAGAAAGTGGTAATAGTGGTGTGGAGGAGGGGTAATGAAGGTTGGGGGTTAGGTCTTGAGGAAGGGTTAATAGTTTTTTGGGGAGGATGATATGGAGGAAAGAAGTTATGAATGTTGGGGAGTTAATAGAAGAGCAGGGGTTATGAAGTTTGGGGTGCAGAGTTGAGGCTATGAGGTTTGGGGGGGGGGGTGTTGGGTTTTATAGGAGGGGTAATAGGAGTTGAGTGGGTTCAGTACGGAGGAGTACCATAGTTATGAAGGTTGGGGGGGGTTTGCAGGTTGAGGGGGAGGTTATAATGGTTGGGGGGAGATGGGGTTATGAAAGTTGAGGGGTTGAGTTTTGAGGAAGGGTAATAGATGTTAAGTGGGTTAGGTACAGAGGAGCAGTTTAGAGGGTTGAGGAGGAGGTTATGAAGGGTGAGGGAGTTGTTGCAAATGTTGGGGTGGGAAGGTTATGAAGCTGGTGGGGGGAGGTTTTAAGGGTTAGAGGGAGGTTATGCAGGTTGAGGGAGAGGTAATAAAGGTTGGGGAGCTGGGTTCAAATGAGGGGTAATAGGAGTTGGTACAGAGGAGTAGTTGAAAGGTTTATAGGGTTGGGGAGGAGGTTATGAAAGTTGGGGGAGTGGTTACCAGTGTTTGGGAGCTTATGAAGGTGGGGGCGAGGTTTTGAGGGTTAGGGGGAGGTTATGAAGGTTGGTGGGCGGGGGACAGGGTAAGATGGAGGTTATTAAGGTTAGGAGGAGATTATGCAGGTTGAGGGAGTGGTTTTCGGTGTTGGGGGGGGGGGGGGGGGTTATGAAGGTAGGGGCAAGGTTTTAAGGGTTAGGGGGAGGTTATGAAGGTTGGTGGGGTGGTTTTGAGAACTGGGGGGGGGGTGCAGGTTGGGGGTGGTTATGAAGGTTGGGAGCTTTAGATACTGCTAATAATGGGGTGGACATGTTATCTGTAGGGCAGTTATTGGGGGAATGTGAAATCTGAAGCACTGGGGGCCCCAGCTCCTGTCTTGCACCAGGATCTGGGGTTTTCATGCCCCAATCCTTTCCTTCTCTTGAATTTGTATGTCTGTTGCCAGGATTGGGATCCGGACGGAAAGTTAACTGGGTCCCGGACACTCGGATCCCCCCCTGTACGCTGCGTCAGGCCCTGACCAATTACCTGGACATCACCACACCCCCCACACCCCAGTTCCTGCAGCTGCTGAGTGCCCTGTGTGAGGACCCCACCGAGAGGCAGAGGCTGGAGACCCTGAGCCAGGTGAGAGCACTGAGCCAGGCTGGACCAATCAGGTTTCAGCATTAATTCTCTAACCTTGAATCTGACAGCTCCTTTTTTATAAAGGACTCTGGTTGCATCATTGCAGATTACCGGATATCAATCAGATTGAACCTTTCACCAGTCTAGAACCATCTAGTAAATATGATGGTTTCTGATTCAGTGAAATGTAATAGGCGTACAGACTCCCAGCAGAATCCTCACTGAGTCCAGGAACACCCCTGGAATATTTTTGGGATGGGCCATACGTGTAAAAAGATGGGAGAATCCAGAATTCCAGGCATTACTGATATTTCTTTCTTTCTGATCTCGGTGGGTTTGGTGTGCAATGTGTTGTGGAAAAATGTAACCGCGGTCACCTTCTCATCCCCGCAGGACGCCCGGCAGTACGAGGAGTGGAAGTGGTTCCGATGCCCCAATCTGGTGGAGGTTCTGGAGGAGTTCCCATCAATCTCCATCCCCAGTTCCCTCCTTCTCACACAGTTGCCTCTCCTCCAGCCGCGGTATTACTCCATCAGCTCCTCCATGGACACTTGCCCTGACCAGATCCACCTCACCGTGGCCGTAGTGTCGTACCGCACTCAGGGTGAGGGCCCCCGGGGGCCACGATTATAACATTATCTGTATGTGGACATTATATTGACTGAGTGTCTGAAATTTTGCTTTATCTCCATTCTCTCCTGCAGAAAATAAAGGTCCCCTGCACTACGGGGTCTGCTCAACGTGGTTGGACCAGCTCTGCCTCAGCTCCTCTGTCCCTTGCTTTGTCCGCGGGTAAATATACCACAATTCTACAGAAATACCCCAAAGGCTCCTCCTCTAAAAGGGTGAATAGCAAAAACGAACCCAGTCCCTCACCCACTCTCATCATTTGAGATGGTTCAGGGTTCAGCTGGCAGAGGGAGTCAGAGGCTTAGACCAGGGCAATGTATGTATCATCATGGGTGGGGTATGGGCAGTCTGATCTCGTGGATTGCCCCCTTAGCTGTATATATGTGGTAAGTTAAAAAAAAAAAGGTAGAAGTTGGAGGAACTCCAATAATGTCTCCCTTTTTTACCTACCGGCCATGAATTCCTTTACCCCTTCACCTTCTCTAATGGATTGAGCCTCCAAGGGCTGGTGGGCACCATATGGGACATTTGCAAGAGAGGTTGGGAGGAGACTGGTTCTCTTCAAGGTGAACAGTCCTAATAGATCTGGGGCACACAGATGAAAACGTTGAGGGTCTGGCAGGATACCATGATGACCACTTTGGATCAAATCTAAGACTAGAACAATCTTTATTGCTGAACGAAAATAAATTGGTCTAAAAACTGTATAAAAACTGTAAAACGCATAGAATGTATCATCACCATATCTGAAAGGAGACCTGGGCCACTCGGTAGCAGACCTGGGCCACTCGGTAGCAGACCTGGGCCACTCGGTAGCAGACCTGGGCCACTCGGTAGAAGACCTGGAGGCACATACCCTGGGTGCCAGGTTCTAGCAATGCCCCTGAATAATGCATACTACTACTATTACATACATTCTATGAATGGGCTACAAGTGGTGTGACCACCAGGTATAGAGATAACGTCCCCCCCCCCCCCCCTCGGACCGCCAACAACACCAAATGATTTATAGGCTAATCAGCCTGGAGCACATGCCAGGAGACCGGTGGGGCTGTCCATGTCTAGAGATGCCACAGGTAAAAGGGTGCTGCCGCCTCTGGTCACATGTCACTTTACCCTGTATCTGTCTGTCTTTCTCCACAGAGCCCCCACTTTTCACCTCCCTGCAGATACAAAAGCCCCCTGCATTCTTGTGGGCCCCGGAACAGGAATTGCCCCCTTCAGAGGGTTCTGGCAGCAGAGACTGTATGACATTGAAAACAAAGGTGAGCAAATCTCCAACATTCCCCATTTCTTAAAGCAGAACTCCAGACAGACATGAGATAAAAATATATTAATAATTTTATCATTCAATGTATTGTGAGAACCTGAATATAACAAGGAGTCAATTTGTTGTGCTGCAATGCAAGAAGCATGCTGATAGGAGGAGAGAGCAGAGGGATGAGCTTTATCGTCTTTGTTCAGTTCACTAACCGATCTCGGGCTGGGGGAGGGACAAGACCTGTAAGTGGTTATTGAACTGCAGCAGAGAAAAATCAGGTCTCCTGCCCTGCCAGAAAGGGCTACTCTGTGTGGCAGGGCTGTGTAAATCTCAGAACTGGATGGACAGAAATACACATCCTTTGGCAGGTAGAACAGCTGCCTTATATGTATTTCATCTGTGTGTAGCTGTTTACCCGGAGTTCAGCTTGAAGCTCAGACTGTACTGTAGCTGGTGGGCTCATTGCTGAATAATGGTCAGTATGTGACCCAGCAGTAGGGGGCAGTAGAGGTACCGGGGTATTCATTACCATTGTGTGATGGGTCTGCTGAGCCGTCATTGTGGGATCCATCCTGAACGTTGGTGAGTGCGATAAGAGCGCCATCTGGTGACAGAGATGTGAAATGCGGATGTACCACCCTACTGCTCATGTTCTCCATCTACAGGCCCTGCAGCCAAAAAAATAATTCACTCTGAACCCAATCATCTAACTTTACATCCAGACTTTTAATATGGGAAGATGAGAGGCAGGAAAAAAGACAGAATGCCCCCAAATAAAAGAAATGTATATAATGTTCCCAGGGGAAAGCTTCTCTCCATTGGTGCCCCTTCTCAGCCGTTCTTCTTGCCCTCCCAGGTGTGGTTCCCGGTGAAATGACGCTGGTCTTCGGCTCCCGGTGTGCAGAACTTGATCACATCTACAAGGAGGAAACCTATGATGCGCGACAGAGAGGAGCCTTCACTGAGATCTACACCGCTTTCTCCCGCCAGCCAGACTGCCCGAAGGTGAGGACCAAGTCTATGGAGATGCATAATTCTAGAGGAACCGTCCCTGGTGACTAGAAATCCACATCCCATACTGGGCAGCAGTCTGACTCTACCCCATTGTTCTTCTCCGACTGTATCAAGCTCCAGAGCATAGATGGCCTCAACCACAAAGGTCTAGAACGGTTGTCTCCAAACTGTGGCCTAGGGGCCAGATGTCCACAGTCTGGGCCCCTAAAGTCTGAAAGACAGTAAACTTGACCCTTGTTTCCATTTCCAGGCAACACCTTTTTTTTTTGTTTTGTTTTGTTAGGTTTTAGTTTTAGACTTGCCAGGAAGCAGGAAAGGGTTTGTGTCAAGAACTGAGAGGTGGAGAATTGAGAGGAAATCTCTAGTAGGTCTACAGACACAACAAAAAACCAGGCCGTGAATCAAACCGTCCTCTTCTCCTTCCAAAGCTAAAATAAATTTTGGCTGGATCCCAACTTTAACTAAGATTGATTGCTTGCTTTTATCAGGCCCTTGGGCCACTATTTCATCAACTAACCCTAATGAAGGGTTACTGAACCCCAATTCCTCTCACTGACACCAACAATTGGGCACAATTCCTCGCACTGGAACTAATAATGGGGCACAATTCCTCTCACTGACACCAACAATTGGGCATAATTCCTCGCACTGGAACTAATAATGGGGCACAATTCCTCGCACTGGCAAGAAATGATGGGGTACAATTCCTCCCACTAGTAATAATGATGGGGTACAATTCTGCCCACTAATACCAATGATGGGGTACAATACCTCCCAATGACCCGAAAGAATGGGCCCAATGACACCAACGATGGGGCACAATTCCTCTCACTGACACCAACAATTGTGTACCATGGTTGATGCCAGTGGGCCCAATTCCTACCAATGACACCAATAATAGTGCACCAATCATGGGGCACATTTCCTCGCACTGGCACCAACGATGGGGCAAAATTCCTCCCACTAATACAAATGATGGGGTACAATTCCTCCCACTGACACGAATGAATGGGCCCAGTGGCACCAACAATGGGACACAATTCCTCTCACTGCAATGTATTTTCCCACTGATGTTGGGACCTCTTCTACTGGCCCCCTAAAGTCTGGAAGACCGTAAACTGGACCCTTGTTTAGAAAGTTTGGAGACCCCTGGTCTAGAAGTTCTTTCGTCCATTTCCAGGCAACACATTTTTTTTTTTTTTTAAAGGTTTTAGTTTTAGACTTGGCAGGAAGCAGGAAAGGGTTTGTGTCGAACTGAGAGGTGGAGAATTGAGAGGAAATCTCTAGTAGGTCTACAGACACAACAAAAACCTGACCGTGAATCGAACCGTCCTCTTCTCCTTCCAAAGCTAAAATAAATTTTGGTGGATCCCAACTTTAACTAAGATTCACAATCTTCCCCATTTTAATATTTGGTACATGGCGGACTCAGTGAGAGATGAATGTTGTGAAATGGAGAATGTGAGCAGATTACTATTATTATCATTATTATTATTATCATTATAATACAGCATTTATATAGCGCCAACAGGTTGTTCTTTACAACATGAGGGCAGACATTACATCAATCAGTTCCTGATACTCTCCCATCTTGTCCAGACCTATGTACAGGACATCCTGCGGACACAGCTGGCCTATCAGGTACATGATGTGCTGCGAAACAAGAACGGACATATGTACATCTGCGGGGATGTCACCATGGCCACCGACGTCCTACAGACCGTCCAGTTCATCTTGATGTCTCAGGGGGACATGAGTATCATCGAGGCTGGAGACTACATAGGGCAGCTGAGGGTAAGTAGAGTTTCACCATAGGGAGGGCCGGGGATTTGAAGAGTTCAAGGCCTTACCATAGAGGAGCTCGAAGTGTCGAGTTTCAGGCCTTCTTTGTTGAGGAGATGTGGGCATGTACAGTATTAGGATTCATCAGAATGGGAGGAGGGGGGATGTAGTGTTCCAGGCCTTACCCTAGAGGAGCTGCGATTTATGTAGACTACCCTTACAAATGCTGGTGGTATGAGGAGTTCAGGTCTCGTCATGGGGGCAGGAATCATGTAGATTTACAGGCTACACCATATGGGAGCTGGGGGTATGTAGTTTCCTGGCTCACCATAGGGAAGCTGGGGGTAAGTAGAGTTCAGGTCTCACCAAAGGAGAACTTGGGGGTATATAAATTACCAGGCCTTACCATAGAGGAGCTTGGAGTATGTAGAGTTTCAGGCCTTCTTGCTAAGGAGATGTGGGTATGCAGAGTTTCAAGTCTTACCATAGGAGAGCTGGAGGTATGTAGAGTACCTGGCCTTACCATGGAGGAGCTGGAGATAGGAAGGGTTCATGTTTGACCATTGAAATGTAGCATTCTAAGTTTCACTATAGGGAAGCTGGAGGTATGTAGAGTTTCAGGTCTCACCAAAGGAGAGCTGAGGGTATGTGAAGTACCAGGCTCTACAATGGGGGAGATGGAAATATGAAAAGTACAGGTTTGATCGTAGGTATGCAGACTTCCAGACCTTGCTATAGCAGAGCTGGAGTGTGTAGAGTTTCAGGTTTAACCATAGGAGTGATGGAAGTTGTGTTTTTATATAGATTTCCTGGGGTATGTAGAGCTTTAGGTCTCACCAGTGGTATGTAGATTTCCAGGTCTCACCCTGAGCGTGCTGAGGGTGGGGAGTATGTAGATTCCTGGTATTACATTGGGGGGTATGTAGAGTTTCAGATCTCACTATAGGGGAGCCAGAGGTATGTAGATTTCCAGGTATTGCTGTAGAACTTCTGGGGGTGTGGAGGATGTAGAGTATCAGGTCTCATCATAGGAGTGCTGGGGGGTGGGGGTATGTAGAATCCTGGCATTACCCTAGGGGTATGTAGAGTTTCACATCTTACCATGGGGGAGCCAGAAGTATGTAGATTTCCAGGTATTGCTGTAGATGATCTGGTGGTAAGTGGTATGTAGAATTTCAGGTCTCGTCATAGGAGGGCTGAGGGTGGGGGTATGTAATCTTCCAGGTATCACCGTGAGGGTATGTAGAGTTTCAGGTCTCACCATAGGGAAGCTGGCAGTACTTCATGCAAAAAAAAAAGATGGGTGGGCTGGTAGATGGGTCAAGTCAGGACTAAGTATGGGATCAGATAAGAGTTGAACGAAGATCAGATGTACAATCTGGTAGATATTTGGTGCAGATAGATGGCTGAATAGATAGAGAAGTATATTTTGGGTCAGATGGGGTTGGATCTCAGGGACGGCTGATGAGTTTTCTAGAGGATCAGCTGCTAGCATCCAGTTGGGACTAGATAACAGAGGTTGGTGGGGTTGGAAAGAGAAGTAAATGAGGGGTCAGGTAGAGGTTGGCTGAAGGATACAGCTGGTGGGGTCAGATGTTGGAGGCAGATGGTGGGATCAGGAAGATGAATTAAGCTGCTAATAAGGTCAAATGGAGGATCAGATGGGAGGGGGGGAGATCAGATGGTGGAGAAACTTGGTGGGATCAGGTAGAGAAAGGATTGCAGGGAGGGCAGGTGGGATGAGGTGGGGAATGGATGGGAGGTGGGGAATGGATGGTAGAGTCGGGTAGGATTGAGGATCAGATATGGGATCATATGACAGGATGGGGTGTTTGTACTGAATTCATTTTGAACCTCTTTCCTCGCAGGACCAGAACAGATATCATGAAGACATTTTTGGCATCACACTTCGGACACATGAAGTGACCACACGTGTGCGGTGTCATTCCATGTCCATACAGGAGAAGAGGGAGACATGATAAGATGTGGCGGTCTCAGTCACATTGGGAGATGCGTCTTCTACACACGGAGGTGTGATTCTCCAACCACAAACCTTTCTGCATCCAGACTGTATGCTGACCAATCAGGCAGCAGGCACCATTAGGACTTACACTAGATGATAACCTTCTTTTTTGATTGGCTATAAGGCCTATTGCAGTATCCATTGCCTTAACATTGTGTCACCACCAACAGACCGAATATGAAATATAATCCTGCTCTTTACGCAGATCAATCCTCGGAGAAGTGGACAGTCCCGATTCCTGGGATTAAAGGGGATCTACATGAAGAGCAATCAGCATCTGTTCAGTATTAATAAATTGGAGTTGGCCATGCGGCTCATCCGTTCACCAGCAACCAGTGCCGCCACTGAGGTGAGAGGGGTCCCGTACTTCGACATTTGTTTCTGGTGAACCATGATGCCGGCTTCACGGGGCAAAGCCATTAAATCTCAGCCATTTTCAACCCCGATGGAGCAAGCTGAGGCCATCGCTGGTCAGATACAATACAATCTATTGGGGGTGGGTCACCTCAATGTGATAATTTTCTATGCTGGAAATGGGCTAAACTCCGGCTTTTATGGCTACTATTGGGTGTGGGGTCAGGTGACCGGTATAGGGGGCGATGTTGGCGGTATATGTGGAGGACGGTGTTGGGTGTACAGAAGATCAGACTTTTCTCTGTATTTTCTCTGTTATTTGTATTTATCCAATGAATATATATCGAAGATCATTAATCGAGGTGTCAGATCTCATTGTCTAATAAGGTGATGACAAGACTTCCTGTTTTTAGCCTACACTGAACTTGTAGCACCGCCCGGCATTGTCCGCCGGTGCTCTAATATTGAGTCACCTCCTTAATGGGTGTTCTGGTCTGAGGTGGAATTACTCAGATGGATGGGTGATGTGAAGCTACCAGCTAACTATCTCATTAGTCATTACTCCTGGGAGTGCCACCCAAGTGACAGGTATCGTCCACTGAGGGACACCAGAATTTAGAAACAGGTTATACCGCCACCTACTGGAGGTTGGGACACTGGCAGAAAAGTTGAGAGTCAGCCTCCCTATAACTATCCCCCTCCTCTACCCAGCATGCTTCATTTGTTCCGTTAGTCATTACTCCTGTGAGCTGGGAATGGCGCCTAAGTGATCAGAATCATCTGCTGAGGGACACCGGAATTCAAAAACAGTCGGGTTTTCGGCCAGTGTCCCAACCTCCAGTAAGTGGTAGTATAGGCTGTAAGCCAGCCTCCATATATTAATCCCCTCCGGGAGTAATGACTAAGTGATATGAATCCTCCACTGAGGGACACCGGAATTCAGAAACAGTCGGGTTTTCGGCCAGTCTCCCTACCACTGGGGGGCAGAAAGTCGGATTACACTGCCACCTACTGGTGATTGAGACACTGGCAGAAAAGTTGTAAGCCAGGCTCTGTATAATAATCCCCTTCTCTACCCAGCACGTCTCGCTTTTCCATAAGGCGGCACTCCGAGCTCACACCAGTAAAGACTAAGTGATGGCAATCATCCACTGAGGGACACCGGAATTCAAAAACAGTTGGGTTATACTGCCACCTACTGGAAGTGGGGACACTGGCATAAAAGTTGTAAGGCAGCCTCCTTATAACAGTCCTCTTCTTCTCTACCCAGCATGCCTCGTTTTTCCCCCCATTGGTCACTACTCCTGTGAGCTGGGAGTGCCACCCAAGTGATAGGAATCGTCCACTAGGGGACACCAGAATTTAGAAACAGGTTATACCGCCACCTACTGGAGGTTGGGACACTGGCAGAAAAGTTGTGAGCCAGCCTCCGTATAACAATTCCCTCCTCTGCCCAGCATGCCTCGTGTTTTTTTTTTTTTCCCCCCAATTGGTCACTAGTCCTGTGAGCTGGGAGTGCCGTCACCTACTGGAGACTGACAGAAAAGTTGTGAGCCCGCCTCCATAGAACAATCCCCTCCTCTACCCAGCATGCCTGTTTTTTTCCCCCCATTAATCATTACTCCTGTGAACTGGGAGTGCCACCTAAGTGAAACGAATCGTCCACTAAGGGACACCGGAATTCAAAAACAGTCAGGTTATACCGCCACCTACTGGAGGTTGGGACACTGGCAGAAAAGTTGTATGCCAGCCTCAACATAACCATCCCCTCCTCTACCCAGCATGCCTCTGTTTTTCCATAAGGTGGCACTCCTAGGTCCCAGGAGTAATGACTAAGTGACGGGGATCATCCACTGAGGGACACCGGAATTCAAAAACATTTGGATTATACCACCACCGACTGGAGGTCGGGACACTGGCAGAAAAGTTGAAATCCAGCCTCCGTATAATAATCCCCCTCCTCTACCCAGCATGCCTCGTTTTTCCATTAGTCATTACTCCTGTGAGCGGCGAGGACTTATCGGAGGATATTTTATAGAATGGTGACCACATAAGGGTGTGTGTGCGCCTCACAAAGAGTGACCACTGAACCACACGTGGATTGTGCCGAATATCAGCACACAGATTGGTCCGATCCGCAGTCGCACCATTCTGAGGACCCCCACTTACCATTTGTATATTGGAAGGTCCGCTGTGGATTGGGTAGGAATTCAGGCCAATCAAAAAAAATAAATAAAAATGTGTGAACTTAGCCTGATCTGGAAATTGATTCGCTCAACACAAAAAAAAAAAAAAAAAAAGAAAAAAAGTCGGATTACACTGCCACCTACTGGTGATTGAGACACTGGCAGAAAAGTTGTAAGCCAGGCTCTGTATAATAATCCCCTCTACCCAGCACACCTCGCTTTTCCATAAGGCGGAACTCCGAGCTCACACCAGTAACGACTAAGTGATGGCAATCATCCACTGAAAAAAAAAAAAAAAAAAAAAAACAAAAAATCGGGAACCGTGGCCCCTCCTTCACTCCCACCGCCTCAGTTTCAGTTCTGTTGTTTCAGTATCATTTTTACAGGAAAAAAAATTTTAATATTGAAAAATGCTGGAAAAGTCCTTAATAAGGCAAAAGCAGCGCTTCCTAAACATATGTTGTACGCCGTTCGATGACAATCATGAAAAAACACACCAGTGAGACAACTCCGATCAAAGTGCTCGGGGCGACAGTTCATGGAAAATCGTCCGGTGTCTGGAGAATCCACCTTCACCACCCCGCGTGATTCCACCCAACCCCCCCCACCCCCCCCAGGAATCGCACTTACCAAAAATATGTCAAAACACGCATTGGATATGTAATGCCCAGCCAATCAGATCGAGGGATCGTCTTCCAGGATATCTCAAATAATTCACCAGGACCATCGGGACTGGTGCGCTCCGATCCACATTCATCTCATTCATGTAATCATAAGTTCCAATTGGCTCAGACATAAAGGAAAACGATCCTCCAAATGTCAGGGGGGGGCTGCAGTGCTCAAAGTACGCCGTTCCCCATCTTGTGCTGTAAATCCTCGTACACACGATCAGATTTTCCGATGGGGAAATGTTCGATGACAGGCTGTTGGTGGAAAATCTGACCGTGTGTACGCTCCATCGGACAAATGTTGGATGGCAGGTTTTAAAATTTTCCGCGGACAAATGTCTGTTGTCGGATTTTCCGATCGTGTGTACACAAGTCTGTCGGACAAAAGTCCAAAGTACAAACACGCATTCTTGGAAGCAAGGATGAGCCGGAAGCGGTCGGTCTTGTAAACTCGCGCTCGTAATGGAGAATTAACATTCGCGACGCGGCAAATTCTGAAATCTGGAAACACAGCGCACAATTCTCTTCTTCTTTAATGGGATAATAATGAAGCTGCTTTGCTGGTGATACTGATGGAGTTATTGCAAATGAATTTTCAAAGGCTTTTTTTTTTTTTTTTTGGGACAAGTTACCACAACACCATTATTATCCCGGAGTTTTTAAGATCAGAGATACAACTATGTTGGTGTCCCTTGTCAATTTTACATTGTATTTTATAAATGTAACTGTCGACTCCCAAACTGTCATTTGAAGTAAAACACATAGCCAAGTATTATTCTACACAATTTTTTTTTTATTGTGCATTAAAAAAAAAACAAATAAAATTAGACATGCTATCTGCCAATAGAACTTCACCAAAAAGTGCATTCTATGCATCCAAAAATATAACAAATCAAATCATTATTATTCAACCATAAAATAAAAGCCTCATGCATGTGTCCTGCTTCTTAATATAGGAGGTCACCAAGAGTTGGTGAAAGCAGAGGGGTCCGTCGTCCGGAGATGATTCCGAAAATCATCCGGATTATTCTCCTGGAGCTCCCGCAGCAAAGGCGTATGACAGAATTGGTCACCATTAATAAATCAACCAATTTTTGGTCCAAGAACTCCTCCTCCTCCTGTTCCTGGACTGGACTTGGGTCAAAGCAATAACTCCGAGGCCAAAAATAAATAACACGTTATCTCCTCCGATTCTGCAACATGTCTGGTTGACGAACGGCCGTTCAGAAACGAACTGGAAAGCGTGAAATGAAAAGCGCGAATCAACACTCACCAAATTTCCACTAACACTAAATTAGCAGAAGGAGCCCAAAGGGTGGCGCTAAAGAGCTGAAAAACCACGTAGTACGTCCACTACGTTTGTTGGCCGACAATTCCTCGCCGTTTGTATGAAAGACAAAATCCAGGCACACGCCCTTCGGACAAAAGTCCGAGGTTTTGTCTGCGGAAAATCCGATCGTGTGTAACGAGGCTTTAGTGTCCCTGTGTTCCATGGGTTTCAGGTCCAGCCACGAGCATCTCTCTGATTGGTGGTTCCTGTAGACAGCATCTAGACAGCATGGTCAGCACCCTCCTATAGCTTTGAGATCGTTGCTTTGGTAGACAAATATCATGACCAATCTGTAGACACCAAATACTCCTTGGGCCACAGGCACCCTGGGCAAGGAGCCTTCAGTTCCACCTGGCTGTTGATTGACAGCATACAGGAGTGGGCAGATCCAGAGCAGCCATTCAGTCCAGATCTGTGCCTTTTGCTTGCACCAAAACGCTCCCTGCCCAGGGTGCCTGGGGCCCAAGGAGAATTTGGTGTCTAGAGATTGGTAATGATATTTGTCTACCAAAGCAACGATCTCACAGCTATAGGAGGCTGCTGGCTGGATGCTGTCTACAGGAACCATCGATCAGAGAGAAGCTCATGGCTGGGCCTGAAACCCATGGATCAGAGAGATACCATCCGCACAAGATGGTGGAACGGCGTACTTTGAGCACTGCAGCCCCCCCCTGACATTTGGACAACCAAAAGGTCCACTATGAGGATTATTTTCCTTTATGTCTGAGCCCATTGGAACTTCGTATGATTACATGAATGAGATGAATGTGGATTGGAGCGCACCACTCCATGGTCCTGGTGAAATGTTTGAGATATCCTGGAAGATGATCCCTTGATATTATTGGCTGGGCATTACATATCCGTTGCGTGTTTTGACATATTTTTGGTGCCATTCCTAGAGGGGGGGGGGTGTGTGTGGAACCACGCAGTGCGGTGAAGGTGGATTCTCCAGGCCCCGGACGATTTTCCATGAACTGTCGCCCCGAGCACTTTGATCGGAGTTGTCTCACTGGTGTGTTTTTTCATGATTGTCATCGAACGGCGTACAACATATGTTTAGGAAGCGCTGCTTTTGCCTTATTAAGGACTTTTCCAGAATGGACTTTATGGATTATAACGTTTTGTTTTAAAATAGTGGCTGCTGGTTTCACCAACTTTTCTCAAACATAATTAACCCCAATTTAGATTGAAGCGCCGGATATGTGACCCCGTTAACTTTACTTTGATTGAAAAAAATGCTGGTAGAAGGTTCTGGTTACAAATTTGGTACCACGGATAATGGTGGACACCCCCAGAAAAGGTCTGGGAAGTTGCGGACACAGAAGGTGAGAGAGGTCGCTTTCCTTGCCCCGCCCTCCTCCGTTTTTTTATTTCAAGCCTATAAATGTAGGTTCTATGGACACAGTTATTGTTTGCAGGTGCCGCCCTCTAGGATAAACTCCTCCCCCGAGGAGGCTGCACATCCTTTTTTTTTTTTATAATGCTGTCAGGGGAGGGTGGAAGCTGTACCCCGGGTAGGAGTGGTTTTGCGTTAATATGAGCAGATTTATAAAAATTCTAAAATGTGGAGTTAAAGATCGAGACGCAGATGTGTGCACACAGCAAATCTCAGCGAATACAAATCTTCATTCTGGGGTTCCGACCTGTGAAAATTCCAGCTGCATTTTTTTTTTTTTTTTTAACCACAACAAGCTTTATTGGTGCTAGACCAGGACGTGTCCCCCCGCAACCAGACACTGACGCATTTTGCCTTAGTCTATAAGTCCATATTGTGGGTGAAACAGTTCAGGGGTGGACACGTCTGAGTGACCTGGTCTAGTACTAACAAAGCTTGTTGCAGTTAAAAAATAAGTAAAAAAAAGAAATGAAAAATAAATAGAAAACCACCGTGCAGATGGAATTTTCAGGAGGTAGATCCCAGAAGGGCGAGAACCTATGATGTGCTGATAGCCAGCCCCACCAACAATATGAAGGCAACAGAAAACATGTATGAGGAAAAAAAAAAAAAGAAACAGAGGCAGTTCTTCTGTACAAGTATGTAAACATTTATTTCAGTCACAGCCCGCCCCCGCGGTGCCCCACCACACACGGCTCGGTGTGCTGTAAAACGCTGCCCCCGCCAGGGATCTGGTCACATAGCTTGGCACTAATATCGGAGGGGGAGTGCCAGAGCTGAACCCCCAGATTATGGTGTACAGTCTGTTGGATATGGGCCCCCAGGCTGGGGCAGGCAGGGCATGCTGGGAGGGAGCCAGGAATCTCAGAGCACCAGATGTGTAACACTTACACCGTTAGTTGTATTTACTAAGCAAAGGACCCCCCCCCCCCCAGGCAGGAAGTGCGCTTGTTGTCCGGATGGGTCTTTGGCCTGTGAATTCTGCTCTCTGTCACCTCACAGAGGCTCCAGCCTCTGAAATAAAACCAAATGGCTCCACCCAGGAGGTCCCAGATGATGAAGGGTCCATACTGCCAGCGGATTACATTCCCGGCAATCAAGTCTCCCCCCAATCACAGTGCAGGCTCAATTCACAAAGCCTTAACGATCATTACCATGGCGATCTATTGGCAGCAGTGAGCGTTGTGTTATAGCTTAGTAAATCAAAGCTCCTGATTGTAGGGAGAGCAGTTTTCCTTTGCACCGCTTCCTCCCTAAATGCTGAACCATTTACTAGAGGGGGGGGGGGGGCTCCCGTCATCCTCTGTACTGCAAACCCTCCATCATACTCTATCCAGCCTCCTCCTTACATCTGCACCTCCCAACCGTCTTCGCTGCAGCCTGCAGAGCACCCCCATCCTCCCATCTGAACCCCTTATGCTCCGTACAGCCTCATCTTACCATCTGTACTTTGCACAATGTACCCCCCCCCACTGCCAGCCTCCTCATCCTATCTGAACACTACACCATGTACCCAGCCACCCAGCACTGCCGCTCTCCGCCCCATCCTCCCATCTGAACTCTGCACCATGTACCCAGCCGCTCTCCGCCCCATCCTTCCATCTGAACTCTGCACCATGTACCCAGCCGCTCTCCGCCCCATCCTCCCATCTGAACTCTGCACCATGTACCCAGCCGCCCACCGCTGCCGCTCTCTGCCCCATCCTCCCATATGAACTCTGCCCCATGTACCCTGCCACCCACTGCTGCTGCTCTCCGCCCCATCCTCCCATCTGAACTCTGCCCCATGTACCCTGCTGCTCTCTGCCCGATCCTCCCATCTGAACTCTGCACCATGTACCCAGCCGCCCACCGCTGCCACTCTCTGCCCCATCCTCCCATCGGAACTCTGCCCCATGTACCCTGCCGCCCACCGCTGCTGCTCTCTGCCCCATCCTCCCATCTGAATTCTGCCCCATGTACCCAGCCGCCCACCGTTGCCGCTCTCTGCCCAATCCTCCCATCTGAACTCTGCACCATGTACCCAGCCGCCCACCGCTGCCGCTCTCTGCCCCATTTTCCCATCTGACCTCTGCACCATGTATCCAGACGCCCACCGCTGCGGCTCTCTGCCCCATCCTCTCATCTGAACTCTGCACCATGTACCCAACCGCTGCCGCTCTCTGCCCCATCCTCCCATCTGAACTCTGCCCCATGTACCCAGCCACCCACCGCTGCCGCTCTCTGCCCGATCCTCCCATCTGAACTCTGCACCATGTACCCAGCTGCCCACCGCTGCCGCTCTCCGCCCCATCCTCCCATCTGAACTCTGCCCCATATACCCAGCCGCCCACCGCTGCCGCTCTCTGCCCCATACTCCCATCTGAACTCTGCACCATGTACTCCACCCCACTGCCATCTGTAAAAATTTTCCGGCTGATGCCCCATGTAGGTTCTTGGCTGGAAATGAGCAGAATCCACAGGACAGATGTAGTGACTATAAAACTGGGATCACATCCAGCGATAAGGGAATTGCAGCCTGCAGGAGGGTGCTGTGATGCTCCCTAGAGGCAACCGTATGAGCAGCACATGAAAAATGGGTGAAGCAGTGGCGTCCTCCGATCCGCTCCTCATGTCCACAAGGCACTTTGGAAGCACAAATCCCCCTCTGTGTACAGCCAACGCCCTCCACTTCTCCGGATCCCGCCATCGATTGTAGCGCGGTCTGCGATGAAGTAATATTACAGATATGGGTGGAGTTCCGGCCAAGCAGAGGGTGGAGTGCCGGCAACGCAGAGCTTGGAGGGCGGGAACACCGATATGAAAGCAGCTGGAAACCCTCAGCAGGCAACACAGTCTTTGGGGGGGTCCAATACGGGGGTCACACGGGGCAATATGGACCCCCCCACTGAGGGCAGCGAAATTCTGAATGAGGGCAGCAGATCAATATTAACACTGGAAATAATAAATATCTCTATATCTTCCTTTACAATTAGCTTATCCAAAATTCAGCGACATAAAACGTAGTCTCTCTGTAGAAGCGGCACGGGGTCTGGCCATGCACCGACGTCTGATATAAAAATAATAATAATAATACATGTAGGGACCAGCCGGGCGACTCTCCGCAGAGAGCAGCCCAACACCCAGCACAGTTCTGGTGGCCATCAGGAGCAGCACCATGTCCCATATATATGAAGAACATCTTTGATCGATCAGTAAGGGACCTGCAAGGAACAATGGGAAGACATGAGGACATGGACGGACTACGACCCAATCCCATCACAGACAAGGAGAATACCATCCCATCATGATACAGAGCAATCTAATACCATCCAATCACACAACACAGACACATCCTGAATATCATATTATCTGTCTACTCCTGAGCTTGACCAAGCCATGGAAAGTGATGTTTGGCTGAGCCACGAAGAGCAAAGCCTGGCTACTCTTGAGTTCAGCCAAACCAGTGAGAGTGACTGCCACCTACTCTTGAGTTTGGCCAAGGAGTATTGTCCGGAGTTTGGCGAGGCCAAGGAGTGATGTCTGGCTAATCCCCAGTTTGGCGAGGCCAAGGAGTGACGTCTGGCTAATCCCCAGTTTGGCAAGGCCAAGGAGTGATGTCTGGCTAATCCCAAATTTGGCGAGGCCAAGGAGTGACGTCTGGCTAATCCCAAGATGATCGAGGAGTGATGTCTAGCCAATCCCAAGTTTGGCGAGGCCAAGGAGCGACGTCTGGCCAATCCCAACTTTGGCGAGGCCAAGGAGTGACGTCTGGCCAATCCCAAGTTTGGCGAGGCCAAGGAGCGACGTCTGGCCAATCCCAAGTTTGGCGAGGCCAAGGAGCGACGTCTGGCCAATCCCAAGTTTGGCGAGGCCAAGGAGCGACGTCTGGCCAATCCCAAGTTTGGCGAGGCCAAGGAGCGACGTCTGGCCAATCCCAAGTTTGGCGAGGCCAAGGAGCGACGTCTGGCCAATCCCAAGTTTGGCGAGGCCAAGGAGCGACGTCTGGCCAATCCCAAGTTTGGTGAGGCCAAGGAGCGACGTCTGGCCAATCCCAAATTTGGCGAGGCCAAGGAGTGACCGTCTGGCTAATCCCAAGATGATTGAGGAGTGATGTCTAGCCAATCCCAAGTTTGGCGAGGCCAAGGAGCGACGTCTGGCCAATCCCAACTTTGGCGAGGCCAAGGAGCGACGTCTGACCAATCCCAAGTTTGGCGAGGCCAAGGAGTGACGTCTGGCCAATCCCAAGTTTGGCGAGGCCAAGGAGCGACGTCTGGCCAATCCCAAGTTTGGCGAGGCCAAGGAGTGACGTCTGGCTAATCCCAAATTTGGTGAGGCCAAGGAGTGACGTCTGGCTAATCCCAAGTTTGTCAAGGCCAAGTTTGGCGAGGCCAACTAGTGATGTCTGGCTAATCCCAAATTTGTCAAGGCCAAGGAGTGACGTCAGGCTATACCCAAATTTGGCGAGGCCAAGGAGTGACGTATGGCTAGTCCAAGTTTGGCAAGGCCAACTAGTGATGTCTGGCTAATCCCAAGTTTGGCAAGGCCAACTAGTGACGTCTGGCTAATCCCGAGTTTGGCGAGGCCAAGGAGTGATGTCTGGCTAATCCCAAGATTGGCGAGGCCAAGCAGTGATGTCTGGCTAATCCCAAGATTGGCGAGGCCAAGGAGTGATGTCTGGCTAATCCCAAGATGGTCGAGGAGTGATGTCTATCCAATCCCAAGTTTGGCAAGGCCAAGGAGCGACGTCTGGCCAATCCCAACTTTGGCGAGGCCAAGGAGTGACGTCTGGCCAATCCCAAGTTTGGCAAGGCCAAGGAGTGACGTCTGGCTAATCCCGAGTTTGGCCAAGCCAAGGAGAGGGACATGGAGCTACTCCCGAGTAAGGATGAGCCGAACACCCCCCGGTTGGTTTCCCACCAGCACTTGCGAACAGGCAAAAAAATTTGAACGAACCCCGTTAAAGTCTATGGGACACGAACTTGAAAAATCAAAAAAAGTGTTTGGGGACCGGGGCGGGGTCCTGCCCTGGGGACATGTATCAATGCAAAAAAAAAAAAAAAAAGTTTCAAAAACTGACGTTTTTTCAGGAGCAGTGATTTTATTAATGCTTAAAGTGAAACAATAAAAATGAAATATTCCTTTAAATATCGTACCTGGTGGGTGTCTATAGTACGCCTGTAAGTGGCAATAACTTGCTATAAGCCTTTAAAATTAGCACTTTTGATGTTTCATGTTCATGTCCCATAGACTTTAACGGGGTTCCGCGGCTTCGAATTAGCCGTGAACACCGCATATTGTTCGATGTTCTCCGAACAACCAAAGTTCGGCCCTGAACCTATGCTCGGGCTGAACCATTCGCCCATCCCTCCTCCCGAGTTTGGCCAAGCCAAGAAGAATGTCATGGAGTTACTCCCGAGTTGGCAAAAGACAAGGAGAGGCACATCTGGCTTCCTCCGAGTTTGGCCAAGCCAAGGAGAATTATAGCCGGCTACTCCATGTGGGAGTCTATATAAAAACGGCCTTATTTCTGTGTCAGGTCCGGTATGTGAGGCCAAAATTTACAGGATGTCAATATTCTGCTGTCAGGATCAGAGCCCCACATTATAATAATCGCCACCAATAGGAATGTTCTTATAACCTGTGAGGGTCATTTCAGATCAGTGGCATCCGTTCTGACCAGCAGGGGATCCATAAAGAGACCCCCCCACACACCCCCACTGAACTGGAGCAGAATGAAGGAAAGTCACTTTTCTGACATCCATGTCTGGTCAGGTTTTATCTCCAGCCTGAAACCCCCACCCATGTTAGCTCTATAGGTTGGTGGAAATGAGCATGCATCTCCTTGCTCCTCTAAATGGAGCAAACTTCCCTTAGCCTCACAATTCCTCACCGCCTGACCGCTACACTCTCCAGAACAGAGGCCTGCCTCAGCGGAAGCCCCAGCATACACAGACACCCCCTGCCATACGCCCCCACACCCACCTCACACAACCCTGAGCATACACAGACACCCCACAACCTCACACAACCCCGAGAATAAACAGACACCCCTCCTCCCC
>JBBHAA010003922.1:0-30447 GCA_037953035.1 Aquarana catesbeiana
AGAATCGGGGGTAGGTGTGGGGCCATTCCACGTGGAATGGTTGTAGAGGGATTCTGGGACAGTTCAGCCCCCCCCCGGCAATAACCGCGTTACGTCTTCATACACGTGACATGCGGAGCTCTACCTTAATTATTCATGGGGTGCCACCTGAATGGAGGGAACATCTTCTGTCTTTTGCTGCGGGCGGTTCTCAGATAAAGCCGACGTCTCCCGAATTCCACATTGTGAGTTTCCGTCTCATTGTCCTCCGTTCGATCCGCGCCGCCTCCAGTCCCATCAGTCCTCGCTGACCTCCTTCTAAAAGCTTTTGCAGAATAAGAAGTTTACAGAGATGCCGAAGCTCGGCGTATTCCCGGCCCGCACGCTACCAGATGGAATTGTTCCCTGAGAAAGGCCTGTGGGGAACCGGCGTCCAGAAATACGCCTTAACCTTGCATTAGTGTAATGCAAGGGGGGGGGGGAGGGGCAGGGGGTGTAGGGGGCGCAGAAGAAGAATACGCCATAAATCATCAACTTTGATGTAGACCTCATAATAGGAAACGATATCTGCTGTTCGAGAAGAGACTGGCTCTGTAAAAGTCCCAGCCAGGGCCATGGACAAGGGGGCACCAGTCCTCCTGTACGGGGTCCAGGCCAGCAGGGGGGCCCAGGCAGCACTGAGGGGGTAGGTGGGACACACAGGGGGAAACATATGGTGCACTGCTGGAGAAGAGACTGGCTCTGCAGTAGTCCCAGCCAGAGCCATGGATAAGGGGGTACCACCCAGTAGGGGGGCCCAGGCAGCAGGGTGAAGCTGAAAGCACTGTGGGGGTAGGGGGGCATACAGGGGGGCCTGGGCAACAGAGGGAAACATATGGTGCACTGCTGGAGAAGAGACTGGCTCTGCAGTAGTCCCAGCCAGGGCCATGGACAAGGGGTACCACCAGTCCTCCTGTACGGGGTCCAGGCCAGCAGGGGGGCCCAGGCAACAAGGTGAAGCTGGCAGCATTGCGGGGGTAGGAGGGGCACAAAGGGGGGGGGATGGTCAGCAGGGGGAAACATATGGTGCACTGCTGGAGAAGAGACTGGCTCTGTAATAGTCCCAGCCAGAGCCATAGATAAGGGGGTACCACCCAGTCGGGGGGCCCAGCCAGCAGGGTGAACCTGGAAGCACTGTGGGGGTAGGGGGGGCATACAGGGGGGCCTGGGCAACAGAGGGAAACAAATGGTGCACCGCTGGAGAAGAGACTGGCTCTGTAATAGTCCCAGCCAGGGCCATGTATAGGGGGGCACCAGTACTCCTGTACGGGGGCCCAGGCAACAGGGTGAAGCTGGCAGCACTGCGGGGGTAGGTGGTGCACACAGGGGGGCCTGGGCAGTAGGGGGAAACAAATGGTGCACTGCTGGAGAAGAGACTTGCTCTGCAATAGTCCCAGACAGAGCCAAGGAAAGGGGGTACCACCAGTCCTCCTGTAGGGGGCCCAGGCTAGCAGGGGGGCCCAGGCAGAAGGGTGAAGCTGGCAGCAATGAGGGGGGGGGGGGGGCACACAGGGGGGCCTGGGCAGCAGCAGGGGGAAAGATATGGTGCACTGCTGGCGAAGAGACTGGCTGTGCAGTAGTCCCAGCCAGAGCCATGGAAAGCGGGTACCACCAGTCCTTCTGTAGGGGGCCCAGGCCAGCAGAGGGGCCCAAGCAGCAGGGTGAATTGGATGTGGGCAGGGAGGGTGATTGGTGCAGCAGGGGGGGGCAATTTCTGGAACTGATCCCCTGTACGGCTCTCTGCAGCAGCTGAAAGCCGGCTTCTTTTCCTCTTCCTCCCGTTGACTTTCAGCTGCTGCAGAGAGATCCATACAGGGGATTGGTTCCAGTAATTGACCCCTCCCACCATCACACTGATCACCCTCCCTGCCCACATCCAGTTCACCCTTCTGCCTGGGCCCTGTACAGGAGGACTGGTGGTGCCCCCCTTTATCCGAGGCTCTGGCTGGGACGGCTGCAGAGCCAATCTCTTCTCCAGCAGTGCACCAAAGGTTTCCCCCTGCTGCCCCCCCCCCCCTCCTCCCCCCCCCCTGCGGTGCTTCCGGCTTCCCTCCTCTCCTTCTCGCCAGCAGCTGCGAGTACACAATAGGATCCTTCAAGATTGAGAGCGGACCAAGGGTCTGGTAAATACACTATATCACCAAAAGTATTGGGACGCCTGCCTTTACATGAACTACAATGGCATCCCAGTCTCATGCCCCGTACACACGGTCCGATTTTCCGATGGAAAATGTGTGATAGGACCTTGTTGTCGGAAATTCCGATCGTGTGTGGGCTCCATCACACATTTCCCATCGGATTTTCCGACACACAAAGTTTGAGAGCAGGATATAAAATTTTCCGACAACAAAATCCGAATCGTGTGTACACAAATCCGACGGACAAAGCGCCACGCATGCTCAGAATAAATAAAGAGATGAAAGCTATTGGCCACTGCCCCGTTTATAGTCCCGACGTACGTGTTTTACGTCACCGCGTTCAGAACGATCGGATTTTCCGACAACTTTGTGTGGACCGTGTGTATGCAAGACAAGTTTGAGCCAACATCCGTCGGAAAAAATCCTAGGATTTTGTTGTCGGAATGTCCGATCAATGTCCGACCATGTGTACGGGGCATAAGACCGGAGGGTTCAAGATTGAGTTGGCTCCGCCCTTTGCAGCTATAACAGCTTCAACTCTTCTGGGAAGGCTGTCCACAAGGTTTAGGAGGGTGTCTATGGGAATGTTTGACCATTCTTCCAGAAGAGCATTCAGGCACTGATGTTGGATGAGAAGGCCTGGCTCACAGGCTCCGTTCTAATTTATCCCAAAGGAGTTCTATGGGGTTGAGGTCAGGACTCTGTGCAGGCCAGTCACGTTCCTCCACCCCAAACTCGCTCCTCCATGTCTTTATGGACCTTGCTTTGTGCACTGGTGGGCAGTCATGTTGGAACAGGAAGTGGCCGTCCCCAAACTCCTCCCACAAAGTTGAGGACATGAAATTGTCCAAAATGTCTTGGTATTCTGACGCCTTAAGAGTTCTCTTCACTGGAACTAAGGGGGCCAAACCCATCCCCTGAAAAACACCCCCCACACCATAATCTCCCCCCTCCACCAAACTCTACACCATAATCCCCCCTCCACCCCCCCACACCATAATCCCCCCTCACCCAAAACCATAATCCCCCCTCCATCCCACACTATAATCCCCCCCTCCACACCATAATCCCCCCTCCACCCCCCCACACCATAATCCCCCCTCCACCCCCCCCACACCATAATCCCCCCTCCATCCCACACTATAATCCCCCCTCCACACCATAATCCCCCCTCCACCCCCCCACACCATAATCCCCCCCCACACCATAATCCCCCCTCCACCCCCCCACACCATAATCCCCAATCCCCCCCCACACCATAATCCCCCCCCACACCATAATCCCCCCTCCACCCCCCCCCACACCATAATCCCCCCTCCATCCCACACTATAACCCCCCCCACACCATAATCCCCCCCTCCACCCCCCCCCACACCATAATCCCCCCTCCACCAAATGATTTGGACCAGTGCACAAAGCAAGGTCCATAGAGACATGGATGAGGGCGTTTGGGGTGAATTGAGGAATGAGCAGCGCCTCCTCTCCTGCCGCCAGCTCAGGTCAGTGTCGGCAGCTCCAGGCTACACATGCAAAGTCCTTCTCTAGCTGAGCGCACTGCGCATGCGTGGGGTTTGAATGGTCCGGAGCTGCCGCTATTAAGCTAAGCTGGAGCCAGTTCAGGATGCACTGCCTAGAGCAGCCACTAGGGAGCACATTACTGTGCAGTTCAGCCTTTCCTGCAAATGACAGGCGGGGGAGGAGCACGCAGTGCGTCCTTTCCCAGCTCCAGCTTAGTTGGGGCCACTCTGTGTGAATAGCCTTCTTTTCTAGCTGTGCACCGCTGCGCATGCATGGGATTTCACCAGCCCAGAGCAGCCACTAGGGGGCACATTATTGTGAAACCCACAAATGGCAGGACAGGGAGGAATGCAGGGGGGGGGGGGGGGGGGCAGTATGCCCTCTGCCAGTTCTACCTTAGCTTAGTGGCAGCTGCTCTGCGCCATTCAAACTTCTTTCGTGTGGTGTTCTCCTTGTCTAGCTGAGCGCACTGCGCATGCGCATTGTATGAACAGCCAGGGCAGGATGCCACTTAGATAATCTGGAGAGGAAGCACTGCGCATGTTCGGTTTGAACATCCTGGAGCAGCCACTAGGGGGTGCAATACAGCAATCTTTTTTCCTGAGTGTTTTAAATTCTGACACCATTAAAGTGAGACTGGGATCTCACAGAGAGCCCCGCATCTCCCAATTGCGGGTCACCTGATCACTGTGGTAGCCTCTGATTGGCTATCATAGTAATCAGTCTTTGTGAAGCCCCGCCCCCTGTGTTTCTCTCTCTGTGAATGAAAAGGAAAGATACATTGTATCTCTCTCTTTCCTTGCAGGGGAGAGGAAAAAAAAAGTGTTTTTTTTTTTTAATTTGAAATAAATAAATAAGAAAAAATTAAAGAAAAATACTTAGGTCAAGGTTTGATCTAGGTCAGTGTTAGAGTTAGTGTTTGGGTCAGGTTAGAATCAGGGTCAAAGGTCAGGGTCAAAGGTCAGGGTTAAAGGTCAGCGTTAGTATATTTTGGGCAGGATTTTTTTTCTTACATTAGTATTAGTGTCAGTGTGCTTTAGGTAACAAAAAAAAATAACCCAAAATGCACACTATTGTTTCTGGGCTGTACTATGAATACAAAAAACAGCTAACATACAGTGCCTTGAAAAAGTATTCATACCCCTTGACATTTCCCACACTTTGTCATGTTACAACCAAAAACGTTTATGTATTTTATTGGGATTTTATGTGATAGACCAACACAAAGTGTCACATAATTGTGAAGTGGAAGGAAAATGATAAATGATACAAATAAATATGTGAAAAGTGTGGGGGGGGGGAGGGGCATTTGTATGGCGCCCCCTTTACTCTGATACCCCCTAACTAAAATCTAGGGGAACCAATTGCCTTCAGAAGTCACCTAATTAGTAAATAGAGTCCACCTGTGTGTCATTTCATCTCAGTATAAATACAGCTGTTCTGTGAAGCCCTCTGAGGTTTGTTAGAGAACCTTAGTGAACAAACAGCATCATGAAGGCCAAGGAACACACCAGACAGGTCAGGGATAAAGTTGTGGAGAAGTATAAAGCAGGGTTAGGTTATAAAAAAATCTCCCAAGCTTTGAACATCTCACGGAGCTCTGTTCAATCCATCATCGGAGAATGGAAAGAGTATGGCACAACTGCAAACCTACCAAGACATGGCCGTCCACCTAAACTGACCGGCCGGGCAAGGAGAACATTCATCAGAGAAGAGCCAAGAGGTCCATGGTAACTCTGGAGGAGCTGCAGAGATCCACAGCTCAGGTGGGAGAATCTGTCCACAGGACAACTATTAATTGGCCCCAGGGACTTTTAAACGGTGCTAGGGTCAATATAGTAGAGAATATAGAATAAAACAGATCTTTTATTTAACAATCTTTAAAAACAGACATTGGCCACAAACAACATTGGAAATAGATTTACAAAGCAAATACAAAAATTCATGGATACAGAGATTAATACCACTCTCTCAACATGTTTCGCTTTCCTAAGCTTCTTCAGGAGATATATTATGGTATTTTGATCAGCTATAAAGGTAGAAAAGATATATATAGATAAGAATTACATGTCTGCTAATACATTTAGAATCATAAATTGTATTGTCAAAAGGAAGACCTAGTATCGGAGTACCTCAGTAAGCAGGGTGACTCTGCAGGTACTCAGTAACAATATGTGCCAGCGTCCCCAAGAATCAGACTATAGATAGAAAAAACTTTTAAATATGGGACTTTGAGGGCACAATAGTATTCAACTACAAACTATATATTTAGTAGAGATATTTTATTAGAAAAATATAAAAAACATTAAACACACATAAATTGTTTAAAAACACTACAAATTCAATGTAGATACTAATAATAATACACCGTATGGGTCCTATCCTGCCAATTTGTATAACATAGAAAAGGCTATAGACAAATACATGTGATGCTTAAACCAAGTACGGGAGAAATACTTCCCCTGAAAATCAAACAGTAGGCAAGCATATAGCTATAGCAGAGAAAATACAGCAGGTTTGGTGATCCACGGTGGGGTATTCTCTAGTTGCTCTACATGTTTCGCGTTTCGCAGAACGCTTCCTCAGGAGCTAGAGACTCAATTGGATATGGTAAGATTGCCCAAATCAGCCAGTGGTAACCATATATAACTGACCACAATTTGATCATAAATGTAGAAAGTTTAAATCAGATTGTAAACAGCAATCGGTCATAACCTGGAACCTCTCCAAAAACTGTAGCGTCAAATGTCCATATGAAGGAGAGCACAGGCTTAAACGTTGTAGTGCCTAAGGAAGATGAGGGGGAGCAACAGGTTATGCCGTCCGGTCTGTGTAGGGGCCGGAGCTGTAGCTTGCCTACTGTTTGATTTTCAGGGGAAGTATTTCTCCCGTACTTGGTTTAAGCATCACATGTATTTGTCTATAGCCTTTTCTATGTTATACAAATTGGCAGGATAGGACCCATACGGTGTATTATTATTAGTATCTACATTGAATTTGTAGTGTTTTTAAACAATTTATGTGTGTTTAATGTTTTTTATATTTTTCTAATAAAATATCTCTACTAAATATATAGTTTGTAGTTGAATACTATTGTGCCCTCAAAGTCCCATATTTAAAAGTTTTTTCTATCTATAGTCATAAATTGTATTGGTTTAATCATGACGGGAAAAAAATATATATATACAAAAGAAAACATATCAGAAAAAATGTTGGTATATATATACACAAATATAGAATTAATATTGTAAAAAAAAAAAAAAATTACAAAAACCACGTAACATATCACATCACAAATTTCTTTTCGATCTTACCCGTAGCGAGAAAAATATATAGTGAAAAATGGATTTGTGCTTGGCTGATGTTTTGCTCTTCAGTCCACACCTCATTGAAAAAGGCATGCAGAGAGGGATAAAAAATTCTAAGAGTGGATGAAATTCTCTAAAGGAGAGAAGAGTTAAATACAGGGGTATTAACATAAAAAACAGCTTCAAAAATATAGGGTTGGCTAGCAGAAACGCTATGCTTGGGGGGGTGAAAAATCATCCAGGATAGAAATATAATTATGTACCTTTAATAGAATCAATTCACAGATAACCCAGAGTTACATCCAAAGGAGGGTGAAAAGCCAAATATATATATACAGCAATCTGGCTTTTCACCCTCCTTTGGATGTAACTCTGGGTTATCTGTGAATTGATTCTATTAAAGGTACATAATTATATTTCTATCCTGGATGATTTTTCACCCCCCAAGCATAGCGTTTCTGCTAGCCAACCCTATATTTTTGAAGCTGTTTTTTATGTTAATACCCCTGTATTTAACTCTTCTCTCCTTTAGAGAATTTCATCCACTCTTAGAATTTTTTATCCCTCTCTGCATGCCTTTTTCAATGAGGTGTGGACTGAAGAGCAAAACATCAGCCAAGCACAAATCCATTTTTCACTATATATTTTTCTCTCTACGGGTAAGATCGAAAAGAAATTTGTGATGTGATATGTTACGTGGTTTTTGTAATTTTTTTTTTTTTTTTTACAATATTAATTGTTCTATATTTGTGTATATATACCAACATTTTTTCTGATATGTTTTCTTTTGTATATATATTTTTTTTCCCCGTCATGATTAAACCAATACAATTTATGATTCGAAATTTATTAGCAGACATGTAATTCTTATCTATATACATCTTTTCTACCTTTATAGCTGATCAAAATACCATAATATATCTCCTGAAGAAGCTTAGGAAAGCGAAACATGTTGAGAGAGTGGTATTAATCTCTGTATCCATGAATTTTTGTATTTGCTTTGTAAATCTATTTCCAATGTTGTTTGTGGCCAATGTCTGTTTTTAAAGATTGTTAAATAAAAGATCTGTTTTATTCTATATTCTCTACCTTATTGACCCTAGCACCGTTTAAAAGTCCCTGGGGCCAATTTATGGCCTCAACGTCCATATTTTCTTTAAACCTACTTTCTGGGACGTGGTGCTCTTGACCTTTTCCTCCTTTCCAATTTTTTCCAGGACAACTATTAGTCGTGTTCTCCACAAATCTGCCCTTTATGGAAGAGTGACAAGAAGAAAGACATTGGTGGAAGAAAGTCATAAGAAGTCCTGTTTGTAGTTTGTGAGAAGCCATGTGGAGGACACAGCAAACATGTGGAAGAAGGTGATCTGGTCACATGAGACCAAAATTCTACTTTATGGCCTAAAAGTAAAACGCTATGTGTGGGGAAAACTAACACTGCACATCACCCTGAACACACCATCCCCACCGTGAAACATGGTGGTGGCAGCATCATGTGGTGGGGATGGTTTTCTTCAGCAGGGACAGGGAAGCTGGTCAGAGTTGATGGGAAGATGGATGGAGACAAATACAGGACAATCTTAGAAGAAAACCTGTTAGAGTCTACAAAAGACTTGAGACCGGGGCGGAGGTTCACCTTCCAGCAGGACAACGACCCGAAACATCCAGCCAGAGCTACAATGGAATGGTTTAGATCAAAGCATATTCATGTGTTAGAATGGCCCAGTCACAGTCCAGACCTAAATCACATTGAGAATCTGTGGCAAGACCTGAAAATTGCTGTTCAGACGGTCTCCATCCAATCTGACAGAGCTTGAGATATTTTACAAAGAAGAATGGGCAGAAATGTCCTCTCTAGATGTGCAAAGCTGGTAGAGACATCCCCAAAAAGACTTGTAGAGAAAGGGGGTTCTACAAAGTATTGACTCCGGGGGGCGCCATACAAATGCCCCTCCCCCACACTTTTCACATATTTATTTGTATCATTTATCATTTTCCTTCCACTTCACAATTATGTGACACTTTGTGTTGGTCTATCACATAAAATCCCAATAAAATACATTCACGTTTTTGGTTGTAACAAAATGTGGGAAATTTCAAGGGGTATGAATACTTTTTCAAGGCACTGTATTTGTCCAAAGACTTCCCTTGTTGGTTCTTAGTAGGCATGAGTTTGGCTTTTCTTCAAAACCGGACGTTAGCTCTGATTGCTGGGCCAGTGCAGGGGTCCTATTTGTGCTTTTGATTTGTCCTATTCGAGTTTTTGTTGCATCTTTTGATTGTTTTTTTGTTGCATTTGTGTTGCGTCTTTCCCCTGGACATGTGACGGGACAAAGAACTCCTCCCCGGGTGTGTTGCGTTTTTGAGACATTTTTGCCACGGTTTGTGATTCGCTTGGAGCAGGAGAATTTATTTTGGGTAGTTCTTTGGTGGTAGTTTATGGCAGCAACAAGAATTATACAGCTAAATTAAAATATTTATTTATCTATTTTTTTTTTTTTTTAATACATTGACCGAGTTATCCTTTTGTTAATAAAAACAGAAATAAATCAGGAGAGATCCGTTATAATTTACCACCAAATGAAAGCCCAAGAGGTTTCCCAGTCCCTTTCTCTGTAGCCTCAGCTTCCATGGGGGGTTAAGCAGGGGGAATCTGCATTGCACAGGGGTGATTAGGGTGTGCCCAGGCACACCTGGCACACCCTGTGCGCGCGCCTATGATTATTGTACAATATCCAGCTCTCTGACACATAGTAAGTAATGAAGCGGGACTCGGTATCGCACAGACTATGGCTGTAGTCAGTTTCGATGAACGCATTCCCTGACTTTAGCGCGGTTGCAGGGTTTCCTGGGCGGTATTGGCTGTTGAAGGCGCCGTTTTCCCGCGGTCGCTCGTTTATCCGGCTCGCGGGCGAGGCCTCCTGCGATATTCCCCCCCCCCTGATTAGCATCTTATCTATTTCATCTTTCAGGAGGACCGTCACTCGCCGCTGGTGTCTCTGGAACACTTCTGAGATCTTTTATACATTTCCCAGTTAAGATATGGAGACGTTACTCTGCAATTTCCGTCAAAGTGAAGAGGAATCGGCGTTAATCTCGGGGGGGGGGGGGGGGGGGGGGATGGTGCCGCGCTGCGTTTTTCAATCACTCTCCTGTCTCTTTCTCGGATCTGATGACTCTCCGCCGCTAAAAGTAACAATTTGTTAGGAAATCACCGCCTGAGAGAAGTTCAGGACGACGTGAGATCCGGTAATGGGGCTTAATGGAGGGAGGATTGAGAGAGGTCACATGACGGCGGTGCAGCGCCCGCACTTTACAATAATACGGGAATTAAGCCGACCGACAAAAAAAAAAGGACAAATGGCCACCTCAGTCTGCGTCTATTAGAAGGTTCTCAGCGTTCTGGAAATGACGGAAATCTTCTGGTTTGGAATTTTAACAAAGAGAAGACAAAGAAGCTGATTGGTTACAATTCCTGCCTCGTAGTGATGGGTAAGTCCCCACCAAGGGATCTCTGTACCAGTGGCGGCCCGTGCATTGCGGGCGCAGCCCCT
The DNA here is from genome assembly GCA_037953035.1 of Aquarana catesbeiana. Taxonomy (NCBI): domain Eukaryota; kingdom Metazoa; phylum Chordata; class Amphibia; order Anura; family Ranidae; genus Aquarana; species Aquarana catesbeiana. Next base: position 10,537 of record JBBHAA010003922.1, read on the forward strand.
CCCCCATCCATGCGCCCGCCCCCTTTCAGGATGCATGGACTCCTATGGCGAGGGTGGGAAGCGGTGGTACTTTTTGAAGCACCTGATTAAAGCCGGAGACTCTAATAGGCTTCTAAATAGGGTGGGGGCGGAGAGTGCGCCCTGATCCCACCCAGTTGTGAGACGACAGCGAATTCTTTTTCGCTACTTTCACACTAACCTTCCTCCCCGCCAATCAGGAAGCCGGGCATTAGAACTGTTTCCTGATTAGCCAAGGTGCCAGGCCACTCTGTTGGATGCTGGCGCTTAGGAGCGGAGGAGCACTGAGAGGAGCTGCTGCCTGGCGGTAAGTGCCAGGGGGGTCTGTCAGAGCCACGCGTGAGGGGGGGGGGGTTGGGGGTGCTGCCAGAGCCGCTAGCCCCGCAAGTGGGGGGGGGTTGGTGGGCACAGGGGCTGCAATTGATTTTTTTTAAAGTATTTTTCAGAATTTTCCCGTTTGTTTGCGCCCCCCCGAAAAAAATTTGGAGCACCAGCTGCCACTGCTATGTATTGTAGGTATCACAGGCTCCTCCCATGTACTACATCAAGGCTCCTCCCATGAACATAGGAATCACAGGCTCCTCCCATGTACTATATCAAGGCTCCTCCCATGTACATAGGAATCACAGGCTCCTCCCATGCACTGTAAGTATCACAGGCCCCTCCCATGTACAAAAGTATCACAGGCTCCTCCCATGTACTGTATCAAGGCTCCTCCCATGTACTATATCAAGGCTCCTCCCATGAACATAGGAATCACAGGCTCCTCCCATGTACTATATCAAGGCTCCTCCCATGTACATAGGAATCACAGGCTCCTCCCATGCACTGTAAGTATCACAGGCCCCTCCCATGTACAAAAGTATCACAGGCTCCTCCCATGTACTGTATCAAGGCTCCTCCCATGTACTATATCGAGGCTCCTCCCATGAACATAGGAATCACAGGCTCCTCCCATGTACTATATCAAGGCTCCTCCCATGTACATAGGAATCACAGGCTCCTCCCATGTACTATAAGTATCACAGGCTCCTCCCATGTACATAAGTATCACAAACCCCCCCGTGTACATTGGGAGGAGCCTGTAATTCTTATGTACAGGGGAGGAGTCTGTGATACTTATGTACATGGGAGGAGCCTGCAATACTTATGTACGTGGGAGGAGCCTGTGATACTTATGTACGTGGGAGGAGCCTGTGATACTTATGTACGTGGGAAGAGCCTGCGATACTTATGTACATGGGAGGAGCCTTCGATACTTGTGTACGTGGGAGGAGTCTGTGATACTTATGTACGTGGGAGGAGCCTGTGATACTTATGTACGTGGGAGGAGCCTGTGATACTTATGTACGTGGGAGGAGCCTGTGATACTTCTGTACATGGGAGGAGCCTGTGATACTTATGTACATGGGAGGAGTCTGTGATACTTATGTACATGGGAGGAGCCTGTGATACTTATGTACATGGGAGGAGCCTGTGATACTTATGTACATGGGAAGAGCCTGTGATATTTATGTACATGGGAGGAGCCTGTGATATTTATGTACATGGGAGGAGCCTGTAATACTTATATACATGGGATTTTTTAGTTTTTTGTTATTTTTAATAAATTTGCAAAGATTTCATACAAACTTCTCTCACGTTGTCATTATGGGGGATGTTTGTAGAATTTTGAGGGGGAAAAAATGAATTTAATCCTTTTTGGAATAAGGCCGTAACGTAAGAAAATGTGGAGAAAGTGAAGCGCTGTGAATACTTTCTGTACATTTCTTTATATTGTAGAGAATGTAATCTGAGTGGATTTGTATTTATTTATTTTTTTATTGGTTGAACTTGATGTCTTTTTTCAACCTGACGAACGATGTCACTATATATATATATATATGGGTGCGGTGATAGTAAATAGGGAACCTGGACCAACACCCCCCAGAAGAACCTCCACCCCCTCTCCGCCTCCTGAGCACCATCCATGGCACATGTCACATGACTCTGCGCCTTTCATCCCAGCCTGGCGGCAGACACTCGCGTCTCTTCATCACCGAACGTTTTACATGTGCCGCTATCAAGCTGCCTTTGGTTGTGGTCTCTCTCTCTCTCTCTCTCTTTTTTTTTTCATCTCGTAATTGATGTACGAGCCGCGCTCCCTCTTGATGTGTTTTATTCCCCGGCAGATTTTCGGATGGGGAGCGGAGATGTGGCGAGCGGTGTGGGGGGGGAGGGGAGGGACGCCGGGCTTTTTATGTCGGCTAAACACGTTCCCAAAAAAAGTGCCGCGGGGCGAAAGAAACCTCACCGACTAATTGAATAGCATTCTTGCCGCAGAAGAGAGGACGGGGGGCTGCGGGAACATCAAAGCCGCTTCTGACCATGAAGAGCTGGCATCAAACTCCCCCCCCCCGCCCGGTGCGCCTCCCCGCCTTCCCCTCACCGCGATCCTCTGATGGGGATATCGCCTGCTGAGAAATGAATCCATAATCATTAAGGCTCTGAGCTGATGTGGGAGGGTCAGATTGTTTCTTTTAACTCTTATGGATGGTTAAAGTGCGGCGATGGCCAAAGGTGCCCAGCAGAGGGTGTAGCCCAACTCCTGTGCCCCCCCCCCCATGTCAGGTAACCCCGGGGGCCCCCCACCCCCCCATGTCAGGTCACCCCGGGGGCCCCCCACCCCCCCATGTCAGGTGTCACACAACATCTAACTGTAATTAAAGCATTACTCCACCCAAACAGATACACCGAGATTGAAGCACCAATATAGGAATGGAGGTTCCGGTATGAAGGTGTACAGAAACCCCGGGATGGACTTTTATCTTTGGAGCCTGAAGGAACACAAGTATCGGCACCCGGCCTTACCCAGACTCCTCATTGGAGGTCACCTCCTTACCCAGACTCCTCATTGGAGGTCACCTCCTTACCCAGACTCCTCATTGGAGGTCACCTCCTTACCCAGACTCCTCATTGGAGGTCACCTCCTTACCCAGACTCCTCATTGGAGGTCACCCCCTTACCCAGACTCCTCATTGGAGGTCACCTCCTTACCCAGACTCCTCATTGGAGGTCACCTCCTTACCCAGACTCCTCATTGGAGGTCACCTCCTTACCCAGACTCCTCATTGGAGGTCACCTCCTTACCCAGACTCCTCATTGGAGGTCACCCCCTTACCCAGACTCCTCATTGGAGGTCACCTCCTTACCCAGACTCCTCATTGGAGGTCACCTCCTTACCCAGACTCCTCATTGGAGGTCACCTCCTTACCCAGACTCCTCATTGGAGGTCACCTCCTTACCCAGACTCCTCATTGGAGGTCACCCCCTTACCCAGACTCCTCATTGGAGGTCACCCCCTTACCCAGACTCCTCATTGGAGGTCACCTCCTTACCCAGACTCCTCATTGGAGGTCACCTCCTTACCCAGATTCCTCATTGGAGGTCACCTCCTTACCCAGACTCCTCATTGGAGGTCACCTCCTTACCCAGACTCCTCATTGGAGGTCACCTCCTTACCCAGACTCCTCATTGGAGTTTACCTCCTTACCCAGACTCCTCATTGGAGGTCACCTCCTTACCGAGACACCACATTGGAGGTCACCTCCTTACCCAGACTTCTCACTGGAGGTCATCTCCTTACACAGACTCCTCATTGGAGGTCACCTCCTTACCCAGACCCCTCATTGGAGATCACCTTCTTACCCAGACACCTCATTGGAGGTCACCTCCTTACCCAGACTCCTCATTGGAGGTCACCCCCTTACCCAGACTCCTCATTGGAGGTCACCCCCTTACCCAGACTCCTCATTGGAGGTCACCTCCTTACCCAGACTCCTCATTGGAGGTCACCTCCTTACCCAGACTCCTCATTGGAGGTCACCTCCTTACCCAGACTCCTCATTGGAGTTTACCTCCTTACCCAGACTCCTCATTGGAGGTCACCTCCTTACCGAGACACCACATTGGAGGTCATCTCCTTACCCAGACTTCTCACTGGAGGTCATCTCCTTACACAGACTCCTCATTGGAGGTCACCTCCTTACCCAGACCCCTCATTGGAGATCACCTTCTTACCCAGACACCTCATTGGAGGTCACCTCCTTACCCAGACTCCTCATTGGAGGTCACCCCCTTACCCAGACTCCTCATTGGAGGTCACCTCCTTACCCAGACCCCTCATTGGAGGTCACCTCCTTACCCAGACCCCTCATTGGAGATCACCTTCTTACCCAGACCCCTCATTGGAGGTCACCTCCTTACCCAGACACCTCATTGGAGGTCACCTCCTTACCCAGACTCCTCATTGGAGGTCACCTCCTTACCCAGACTCCTCATTGGAGGTCACCTCCTTACCCAGACTCCTCATTGGAGGTCACCTCCTTACCCAGACCCCTCATTGGAGGTCACCTCCTTACCCAGACTCCTCATTGGAGGTCACCTCCTTACCCAGACTCCTCATTGGAGGTCACCTCCTTACCGAGACACCACATTGGAGGTCATCTCCTTACCCAGACTTCTCACTGGAGGTCACCTCCTTACCCAGACTCCTCATTGGAGGTCACCTCCTCACCCAGACCCCTCATTGGAGGTCACCTTCTTACCCAGACTCCTCATTGGAGGTCACCTCCTTACCCAGACTCCTCATTGGAGGTCACCTCCTTACCCAGACTCCTCATTGGAGGTCACCTCCTTACCCAGACTCCTCATTGGAGCTCACCTCCTTACCCAGACTCCTCATTGGAGGTCACCTCCTCACCCAGACCCCTCATTGGAGGTCACCTTCTTACCCAGACTCCTCATTGGAGGTCACCTCCTTACCCATACTCCTCATTGGAGGTCACTTCCTTACCGAGACACCACATTGGAGGTCATCTCCTTACCCAGACTTCTCACTGGAGGTAACCTCCTTACCCAGACTCCTCATTGGAGCTCACTCCCTTATCCAGACTCCTCATTGGAGCTCACCCCCTTATGGAGACTCCTCATTGGAGGTCACCTCCTTATCCAGCCATGTGCTCGAGCTCCATGATCCCTCCCACAGTCAGCGCTGCCATTGGAAGCCCCCTCCTTCTTCCCCTTCCACTCTCGTGGCACACAGGGGGTGGATCCGAGGTAGAGAGCCCTCCGTACTTTATGGTATATTTTTATATTTATTTAGTTCTTTATACAGATAGGAAGTGATACCCCCCCCAGGTCTTTGGTCATCTGTATCCAGAAGACCCCCACAGGAAGGGACAGCAGATCTCTGTAAAGTGATGGAAACCTGTTTTCACTTGGCACAGGTGTCCCCATTGGAAGATTTTACCATCACTTCCTGTTCAACAATTGTAACATTTTTGATTTTCCCTTCACTTCCTGTCCCGGTGACACCAGGGTGAATCTCCCCAGCCGGGACACAGACAGCAATATAAAAACACCTGCCAGGGAATCCAACCCTTTACCACTCCATCCAAAAAATAATAATTCAGATTTGGATTCAGGAACATTTTTAGTGATTATTTTGTGTTTCATTTTTATGTGACTTTTTTTTTTTTTTTTTTACATTTGTACATGCTTGCTTTTCTATATTTCATGTATACAGTATATGTTTCTCCTGACGGGTAGCTTTATACCAGTTAGTATAATCAACATCCCCGCTGAACTACTAAAATAATAATAAAATAAAATATTTATATTTAAAATAAAAATAAAATAATTTACAGTATACAAATATTAAAAATTACTACAAAATAAAATAATAAGATAAAATAAAAATAAATGAAAATAACATAAAGTAAAATAAAATAATTTACAGTATACAAATACTAAAATACTCATTTGTTGTGTCTGTTTTCTACACTGCAAATATGTTCATAAAAAAGATTTTTCAAAATAAATAAAAAAATAAAATATAGTAAAATAAAATAATTTACAGAATACAAATAGTAAAATACTCTGTTGCTGTGTCAGTTTTCTACACTGAAAATATGTTCATAAAAAGATTTTTCAAAATAAATAAAAAAATAAAATAAAGCAAAATAAAATAATTTACAGTATACAAATACTAAAATTACTATAAAATAAAATAATAATAAGAATAAAATAAAAATATTAAAATAAAATAATTTACAGTATACAAATACTAAAATACTCCGTTGTTGTGTCTGTTATCTACATCTGAAAATATCTTCATAAAAAGATTTTTCAAAATAAATAAAAAAATAAAATACAGTAAAATAAAATAATTTACAGTATACAAATACTAAAATACTCTGTTGTTGTGTCTGTTTTCTACACTGAAAATATCTTCATAAAAAGATTTTTCAAAATAAATAAAATAAAGTCAAATAAAATAATTTACAGAATACAAATACTAAAGTTACTATAAAATAAAATAATAATAAGATAAAATAAAAATAAAATAATTAAAATAAAATAATTTACAGTATACAAATACTAAAATACTCTGTTGTTGTGTCTGTTATCTACACTGAAAATATCTTCATAAAAAGATTTTTCAAAATAAATAAAATAATAAAATAAAGTAAAATAAAATAATTTACAGTATACAAATACTAAAATTACTATAAAATAAAATAATAATAAGATAAAATAAAAATAAAAATATTAAAATAAAATAATTTACAGTATACAAATACTAAAATACTCTGTTGTTGTGTCTGTTATCTACACTGAAAATATCTTCATAAAAAGATTTTTCAAAATAAATAAAAAAATAAAATACAGTAAAATAAAATAATTTACAGTATACAAAATACTAAAATACTCTGTTGTTGTGTCTGTTTTCTACACTGAAAATATCTTCATAAAAAAGATTTTTCAAAATAAAATAAAATAATAAAATAAAGTAAAATAAAATAATTTACAGAATACAAATACTAAAGTTACTATAAAATAAAATAAGAATAAGATAAAATAAAAATAAAATAATTAAAATAAAATAATTTACAGTATACAAATAATAAAATACTCTGTTGTTGTGTCTGTTTTCTACACTGAAAATATCTTCATAAAAAGATTTTTCAAAATAAATAAATAAATAAAATACAGTAAAATAAAATAATTTACAGTATACAAATACTAAAATTACTATAAAATAAAATAATAATAAGATAAAATAAAAATAAAAATATTAAAATAAAATAATTTACAGTATACAAATACTAAAATACTCTGTTGTTGTGTCTGTTATCTACACTGAAAATATCTTCATAAAAAGATTTTTCAAAATAAATAAATAAATAAAATACAGTAAAATAAAATAATTTACAGTATACAAATACTAAAATTACTATAAAATAAAATAATAATAAGATAAAATAAAAATAAAAATATTAAAATAAAATAATTTACAGTATACAAATACTAAAATTACTATAAAATAAAATAATACGATAAAATAAAAATAAAAATATTAAAATAAAATAATTTACAGTATACAAATACTAAAATACTCTGTTGTTGTGTCTGTTATCTACACTGAAAATATCTTCATAAAAAGATTTTCAAAATAAATAAAAAAATAAAATACAGTAAAATAAAAATAATTTACAGTATACAAATACTAAAATTACTATAAAATAAAATAAGATAAAATAAAAATAAAAATATTAAAATAAAATAATTTACAGTATACAAATACTAAAATACTCTGTTGTTGTGTCTGTTATCTACACTGAAAATATCTTCATAAAAAGATTTTTCAAAATAAATAAATAAATAAAATACAGTAAAATAAAATAATTTACAGTATACAAATACTAAAATTACTATAAAATAAAATAATAATAAGATAAAATAAAAATAAAAATATTAAAATAAAATAATTTACAGTATACAAATACTAAAATTACTATAAAATAAAATAATAAGATAAAATAAAATAAAATATTAAAATAAAAATAATTTTACAGTATACAAATACTAAAATACTCTGTTGTTGTGTCTGTTATCTACACTGAAAATATCTTCATAAAAAGATTTTTCAAAATAAATAAAAAAATAAAATACAGTAAAATAAAATAATTTACAGTATACAAATACTAAAATACTCTGTTGTTGTGTCTGTTTTCTACACTGAAAATATCTTCATAAAAAAGATTTTTCAAAATAAATAAAATAATAAAATAAAGTAAAATAAAATAATTTACAGAATACAAATACTAAAGTTACTATAAAATAAAATAATAATAAGATAAAATAAAAATACAATAATTAAAATAAAATAATTTACAGTATACAATAATAAAATACTCTGTTGTTGTGTCTGTTTTCTACACTGAAAATATCTTCATAAAAAGATTTTTCAAAATAAATAAATAAATAAAATACAGTAAAATAAAATAATTTACAGTATGCAAATACTAAAATACTCTGTTGTGTCTGTTTTCTACACTGAAAATATCTTCATAAAAAGATTTTTCAAAATAAATAAAAAAATAAAATACAGTAAAATAAAATAATTTACAGTATACAAATACTAAAATACTCTGTTGTTGTGTCTGTTTTCTACACTGAAAATATCTTCATAAAAAGATTTTTCAAAATAAATAAAATAAAGTTACTATAAAATAAAATAATAAGATAAAATACAAATAAAATAATTAAAATCAAAATAATTTACAGTATATAAATACTAAAATTACTGTAAAATAAAATGATAATAAGATAATAAATAATTAAAAATAAAGTAAAATAAAATAAGATAATAATAATATTTAAAATAAAATAAAGTAAAATAAAATAATTTACAGTATACAAATAAAGTAAAATAAAATAAGATAATAATAATAATTAAAATAAAATGAAGTAAAATAAAATTATTTACAGTATACAAATACTAAAATTGATAGCAAATAAAATTAAATATTAATGACATATAATAAAAATAAAATAATTAAAAGTAAAATAAAATAATTTACAGTATACGAATACTAAAATTACTATAAAATAATAACATATAATAAAAAAAAAAAAATATGTAATAAAGTAGGGTGAGGCCCTTGCTTGTTTTCCATGCCTGTACTTCACAACCTTCTTTGGTAGCCCCTGCGTGGGCCCTCACCTCTGTTCAATGTTGTTGTGTCTGTTTTCTACACTGCAAATATCTTCATAAAAAGATTTTTTAAAATAAATAAAAAAACAAAATAAAAGTAAAATAAAATTAATTTACAGTACACAAATACTAAAAATACCATAAAATAAAATAAAATAATAATAACAAAATAATCAAAATGAAGTAAAATAAAATAATTTACAGCTTATAAATACTAAAAATTACTTTAAAATAAAATGTAATCATTTATAAAATAAAACGCTAAAATAAAAAATTTACTGTATAAATCACACAGAGATTGAATTGTAGCGGGTCAGTCATTCGTGACCCAATCACAGGGATATTTTTCATCAGGTTAGAATTTGGGATAATCTCCATCACATTAATAATGTTTAACACGTCCTTTCAGAAGTAAATTTCCAATCATTTTAACCTGTCGTTTTCATTCAAATAATCCCTGGTGATCCTGCCAGGAGGTTCCTTGATCAAACACTTCCTGCCTTACTGATCTCATCTCAGCAGCCCTCCAGTAAGGATGCAGTGATATGAAATAACCACTAGAGGGGGGAATATCCATATACACGTGTGTGTGTGTGCAGTAAACAAATGGAAATATGGAACAGCATGAAGATGAAATCTTAACACCAAAAATGACTTTTAGGTAAATGTTACAATCATGACGTGAGTCCTGATCACCATAGTTGCCCCCCAAATGTATATTATACCAATACACATAACCGGGACAGAGAAGAGATACGTGGAGCAGATACGTAGACGACACACAAAAGGACGCTATAACCCAAATTGGCCACCAGGACACAAAGAGAGTAAAAACCTAACAGAGGTGCTAACCCTTCCTCCGGGTACATCTTAGATTGTGTTTAAGGTTTTGCATGGATTGGTAGGGGCCCCTCAGTAGCAGAGCCGGGGGCCCCACCTGCCAGTCGTGTAGCTTTAGGGTTATCCCCAAGTGGCTCCACCAGGCGCGGAGGTCTCACCTGTTGGACGATGGTGGTCAGTTCCAGGCACAGTTGAACAATGTTATTTTTCAGGAGGGAATATTCCGTCACGCTGACGAACGGAGACCTGGAGGAACAAAATAATCGCCATTAATAAGGAGCCGCGATTCACCATACAGGACTGACTATGAATAGAGAGCCCCTCCCCCCCAACCCCCCACTCTGTATTAATGATATGAAATAAAACCCCAATTCAGGAGCAGTGCAGCATCATTGTCACCCCATCACAGGAAGGTGCATTAGGTGGACTTCACTGGCGGGATCAACAGGTGTTTGTGGGACTGAGAGGAAACTTGTGTTATAATCCCCCCCTCCCCCTATCAGACACATGGGAGTTACATGTAGGGCAGGGAGGTGCGGTGTGGTCAGTGGCTGGGACCAGAGCCAGATACACACGGGTTACATATGCCGCCATCGTTAGAGCGAGAGCGATAATTCTATCACTAGACCTCCTCTGCAACTCTAAACATGGAACCTGTAAAAAAAAAAGTTCAAGCATCACCTATGGAGATTTATAAGTACTGAAGTTTGGCGCCATTCCACGAGCGGGCGCAGTTTTAACCACTTAAGGACCGAGCCTCTTTCTGAGATTTGGTGTTTACAAGTTAAAAACATTTTTTTTTGCTAGAAAATTACTTAGAACCCCCCCAAACATTATATATATATTTTTTCTAACACCCTAGAGAATAAAATGGCGGTCGTTGCAATACTTTCTGTCACAACGTATTTGCGCAGCGTTCTTACAAGCGCACTTTTTTTGGAAAAAAATACAATTTTTTAAAATAAAAAATAAGACAACAGTAAAGTTAGCCCAATTTTTTTTTTTTATATTGTGAAAGATAATGTTACGACGAGTAAACTGATACCCAACATGTCACGCTCCAAAGTTGCGCCCGCTCGTGGAATGGCGACAAACTTTTACTCTTAAAAATCTCCATAGGCGACGATTTAAAAATTCTACAGGTTACCAGTTTTGAGTTACGGAGGAGGTCTAGGGCTAGAATTATCGCTCTCGCTCTAACGATCGCGGCGATACCTCACATGTGTGGTTTGACCACCGTTTTTATATGCGGGCGCTGCTCATGTATGCGTTCGCTTCTGCGCGCGAGTTTGTGACGGGGCGCATTTAAAAATGTTTTTTTTTTCTTATTTATTTTACCTTTTATTTTTTATTTTTTACACTGTTCTTTAAAAAAAAAAAAAAAATGGTGTCACTTTTATTTCTATTACAGGGAATGTAAACATCCCTCGTAAGAGAAAAAAGCATGACGGGTCCTCTTATATATGAAATCTGGGGGGTCAAAAAGACATCAGATCTCATATTTACACTAAAATGCAATAAAAAAATTAAAATAAAAATAATTTGTCATTTAAAAAAATAAAAATGGCCCTTTAAGAGCTATGGGTGGAAGAGACGTTTTGACGTCGCTTCCGCCCTGCAATGTTACGGAGACGGGTGGGGGGGGCCATCTTCCAATTCATGTCAATCAAGGGGAAACATCCGATCGCCGACGGCTCCGGTAAGCGGTGGAGAGAACCGGTAAGCGGCGGGAGGGGAGGCCCTCTCCCGCCGCCGATAAAAGTGATCTTGCGGCGAATCCGCCGCAGAGACCACTGTTATCGGAAAGAGGACCACCGGCCCAAGAAGAAGATACCGGGGGTTATGGTAGCTGCTGCCATAACAGCTACATTCCTGTTCAAACTTAGGACATATATCGGCGTGCGGCCACCAACGACCGCCATTTTATTCCCTAGGGTCGCTGCTAAAACAATATAAATAATGTTTGGGGGTTCTGAGTAATTTTCTGGCAAAAAAATTATGATTTTTACATGTAGGTGAGAAGTGTCAGAATTGGCCTGTGTGGGGGGAGGGGCTAATCGCCATAAGTAATATACAAATAATTATTATATAATGTTTTTAAGGTAATTTACTATTTTTCCAAGTCCGTACTCAAGCAGGGGCTTAGCGGATCAATTACTGAAGTTTGAAGTTATAACTTCCAACCAGTTATTTCACAGTAAATAGATAAATAATATAGTAGGTGACCGCGATATTGTGTCAATCTCGCCGCTGTTATTGACACCTTTCCCGATGAGCGACAGGCATTGCTGACAGGTGTCTGGTATGAATCATGAGGGGGAACGCCGCGCCAAATTTTAAATAAAAAAACAGCGTGGGTTCCCCTCCAGGAGCATACCAGGCCCTTAGGTCTGGTATGGATTTTAAGGGGAACCCCCTACGCCGAAAAAAAACGGCATGGGGGTCCCCCAAAATCCATACCAGACCCTTATCCGAGCACGCAGCCCTGCCAGTCAGGAAAGGGGGTGGGGGCGAGCGAGCGCCCCCCCCCTCCTGAACCATACCACCATACCAGGCCCTCAACATGGGGGGGTGGGCGCTTTGGGGCAGGGGGGTGCCCTGCGGCCCCCCCGCCCCAAAGCACCTTGTCCCCATGTTGATGAGGACAAGGGCCTCTTCCCGACAACCCTGGCCGTTGGTTGTCGGGGTCTGCGGCCGGAGGGCTTATTGGAATCAGGGAGCCCCCTTTAATAAGGGGGCCCCAAGATCCCGGGCCCCCCACCCTATGTGAATGAGTATGGGGTACATCGAACCCCTACCCATTCAGCTGGGGGAAAAAGTGTCAATAAAAAAAAGACGACGGAGAAGACCGGGCCACCGCTAGCAAAAGAGCGGAAGATAGCGGAGGAGCCCGGCAGAAGAGGCCGGAGAGCGGGAGAAGAGGCCGGAGAGCGGGAGAAGAACCGGACACCGGGAGAAGGGGCCGGAGAGCGGGAGAAGAACCGGACACCGGGAGAAGAGGCCGGAGAGCGGGAGAAGAACCGGACACCGGGAGAAGGGGCCGGAGAGCGGGAGAAGAACCGGACAGCGGCAGAAGAGGCCGGAGAGCGGGAGAAGAACCGGACACCGGGAGAAGAGGCCGGAGAGCGGGAGAAGAACCGGACACCGGGAGAAGAGGCCGGAGAGCGGGAGAAGAACCGGACACCGGGAGAAGAAGCCGGACAGCGGGAGAAGAACCGGACACCGGGAGAAGAGGCCAGGGAGAAGAACCGGACAGTGGGAGAAGAGGCCGGAGAGCGGGAGAAGAACCGGACACCGGAGAAGAGGCCAGACAGCGAGAGAAGAACCGGACAGCGGCAGAAGAGGCCGGAGAGCGGGAGAAGAACCGGACACCGGGAGAAGGGGCCGGAGAGCGGGAGAAGAACCGGACAGCGGCAGAAGAGGCCGGAGAGCGGGAGAAGAACCGGACACCGGGAGAAGAGGCCGGAGAGCGGGAGAAGAACCGGACACCGGGAGAAGAGGCCGGAGAGCGGGAGAAGAACGGACACCGGAGAAGAGGCCGGAGAGCGGGAGAAGAACCGGACACCGGGAGAAGAGGCCGGAGAGCGGGAGAAGAACCGGACACCGGGAGAAGAAGCCGGACAGCGGGAGAAGAACCGGACACCGGGAGAAGAGGCCAGGGAGAAGAACCGGACAGTGGGAGAAGAGGCCGGAGAGCGGGAGAAGAACCGGACACCGGGAGAAGAGGCCAGACAGCGGGAGAAGAACCGGACAGCGGCAGAAGAGGCCGGGAGAGCGGGAGAAGAACCGGACACCGGTAGAAAAGGCCGGAGAGAGCGGAGAAGTCGGAAGAAGACCCCCGAAGTCGGAAAAAGACCCCGGAGCTGCCTAATAAATTACTTTAAAAACCTGTCTAGTGTGTTTTTTTTTATTGACACTTTTTCCCCCAGGTGAATGGGTAGGGGTACGATGTACCCCATACTCATTCACATAGGGTGGGGGCCGGGATATGGGGGCCCCCTTATTAAGGGGGCTCCCGGATTCCGATAAGCCCTCCGCCCGCAGACCCCGACAACCAACGGCCAGGGTTGTCAGGAAGAGGCCCTTGTCCTCATCAACATGGGGACAAGGTGCTTTGGAGTGGGGGGGCCGCAGGACGCCCCCCTGCCCAAAAGCGCCCACCCCCCATGTTGAGGGCATGGGGCCTGGTACGGCTTTTTCTGACCGGCCGGGTTGCGTGCTTGGATAAGGGTCTGGTATGGATTTTGGGGGGGACCCCCCCCGCCGTTTTTTCGGTGTAGGGGGTTCCCTTAAAAACCATACCAGACCTAAGGGCCTGGTATGCTCCTGGGGGGAACCCATGACAGTTTTTTATTTACAATTTGGCGCGGTGTTCCCCTCATGATTCATACCAGACAGCTGTCAGCAATGCCCGTCACTCATCGCGAAAGGAAAAAACAGTGTTCCATTCCCGATGAGCGGGCCAGCGCGGGATGCACAGCACCCTGTCGCCAAGGGACCAGCGCGATGGGATCGCGCTGGAAACACATTCTCGCGGTCAAGTACTGTAAATGATTATCTTATATACTATTAGATATTATTATATATAATATATGATTTAGCTTGTACCTTCTCAGCAGCAGAAGATTCTCATTCTCCCTCTTAACTGTGTGAGAAGAACATGGGATTGTGGGTAATTCTTATACCCATAAACACATGTATTTCCATGTAGATAAGAGGGCGGGGCTGGAAGGGAGCATTTTTTCTTTTAGACACGCCCCCTTCTATGACACTGCAGTGAGAGGCGTGCCTCCACTGCAGCATTTTTATTGGACAGCTGGGGCTAATGGTGCTTTATCATTGGTCCAAGGCTCCAAGCTGTCCATTGAGCTCAGTGCCCCTGACAAGAAGTGAGGAGAGGCTCTGTGATCTCATCCTCTCAGTCTTGTATTTATACTGGCCGATCTGTATGTAGCTTCTGACAGGCTGTACAAGGAGCCCCGTATCTCCGGAACTATAGGTCGTGGGAGCCCCAAATTTTTACCAGTGGTAGGACTTAGGATAACCCACCTGCCTCCCCTGACTGCATGTCCCCTGATGTAGGGTTGCCACATTTTCTTAAAGCCAAACCCGAACACTTTACTGGCACACTGCAATTTTTTTTGTAGTATACATTGTAAAAGACCTTGGACAATTTTGGGTGGCTTAGTGTGGCAGCAGAATGAACAGGGGGCAGAGGGATGGACGGGTGGGGAAGCGGGGGTGGACAGGGTGGCAGCGGAGTGGACTGGGGGGGGCAGCAAGTGGACTGGGGGGCAGCAGAGTGCACTGAGGGGGCAGCGGAGCGGACTGGGGGGCAGCGGAGCGGACTGGGGGGCAGCGGAGCGGACTGGGGGGGCAGCGGAGTGGACTGGGGGGGCAGCGGAGTGGACTGGGGGCAGAGGAGTGGACTGAGGGGGCAGCAGAGTGGACTGAGGGGGCAGCGGAGTGTACTGGGGGGCAGCAGAGTGGACTTGGGGGCAGCGGAGTGGACTGAGGGGGCAGCGAAGTAGACTGGGGGGGCAGCGGAGTGGACTGAGGGGGCAGCGAAGTAGACTGGGGGGGCAGCGGAGTGGACTGGGGGTGGTGGAGTGGACTGGGGGGGCAGCAGAGTGGACTGAGGGACAGTGAAGTGGACTGGAGGGGCAGTGGAGTGGACTGGGGGGCGGCAGAGTGGACTGGGGGTCAGTGGGGTGGACTGGGAGTCAGCGAAGTGGACGGGGGGGCAGTGGAGTGGACTGAGGGGCAGCAGAGTGGACTGGGGGGGCAGCAGAGTGGACTGAGGGGGCAGCAAAGTGGACTGAGGGGGCAGTAAAGTGGACTGAGGGGGAAGCAGAGTGGACTGAGGGGGCAGCAGAGTGCACTGAGGGGGCAGCGGAGCGGACTGGGGGGGCAGCGGAGTGGACTGGGGGGGCAGCGGAGTGGACTGGGGGGCAGAGGAGTGGACTGAGGGGGCAGCAGTGTGGACTGAGGGGGCAGCGGAGTGTACTGGGGGGCAGCAGAGTGGACTTGGGGGCAGCAGAGTGGACTTGGGGGCAGCGGAGTGGACTGAGGGGGCAGCGAAGTAGACTGGGGGGGCAGCGGAGTGGACTGAGGGGCAGCGAAGTAGACTGGGGGGCAGCGGAGTGGACTGGGGGGCAGCAGAGTGGACTGGGGGGCAGCAGAGTGGACTGGGGGGGCAGCAGAGTGGACTGAGGGGGCAGCAAAGTGGACTGAGGGGGCAGTAAAGTGGACTGAGGGGGAAGCAGAGTGGACTGAGGGGGCAGCAGAGTGCACTGAGGGGGCAGCGGAGCGGACTGGGGGGCAGCGGAGTGGACTGGGGGGGCAGCGGAGTGGACTGGGGGGCAGAGGAGTGGACTGAGGGGGCAGCAGTGTGGACTGAGGGGGCAGCGGAGTGTACTGGGGGGCAGCAGAGTGGACTTGGGGGCAGCGGAGTGGACTGAGGGGGCAGCGAAGTAGACTGGGGGGGCAGCGGAGTGGACTGAGGGGGCAGCGAAGTAGACTGGGGGGGCAGCGGAGTGGACTGGGGGGTGGTGGAGTGGACTGGGGGGGCAGCAGAGTGGACTGAGGGACAGTGAAGTGGACTGGGGACAGCAACGTGTACTGGGGGGCAGCAGAGTGGACTTGGGGGGCAGCGAAGTGGACTGGGGGCAGCAGAGTGGACTGGGGGTCAGCGGGGTGGACTGGGGGTCAGCGGGGTGGACTGGGGGTCAGCGAAGTGGACTGGAGGGGCAGTGGAGTGGACTGGGGGGCGGCAGAGTGGACTGGGGGTCAGTGGGGTGGACTGGGAGTCAGCGAAGTGGACCGGGGGGGGGCAGTGGAGTGGACTGAGGGGGCAGCGAAGTGGACTGGGGGGCAGAAGAGTGGACTGGGGGGGCAGCAGAGTGGACTGAGGGGGCAGCAAAGCGGACTGAGGGGGCAGTAAAGTGGACTGAGGGGGCAGCAGAGTGGACTGAGGGGGCAGCAGAGTGGACCGGAGGTCAGCGGGAGGACTGGGGGTCAGCGAAGTGGACTGGGGGGGCAGTGAAGTGGACTGGGGGGCAGCAGGTGGACTGGGGGCAGCAGAGTTGACTGAGGGGGCAGCAGAGTGGACCGGAGGTCAGCGGGGAGGACTGGGGGTCAGCGAAGTGGACTGGGGGGGCAGCAGAGTGCACTGAGGGGGCAGCGGAGTGTACTGGGGGGCAGCAGAGTGGGACTTGGGGGCAGCGGAGTGGACTGAGGGGGCAGCGAAGTAGACTGGGGGGGCAGCGGAGTGGACTGAGGGGGCAGCGAAGTAGACTGGGGGGGCAGCGGAGTGGACTGGGGGGTGGTGGAGTGGACTGGGGGGCAGCAGAGTGGACTGAGGGACAGTGAAGTGGACTGGGGGACAGCAACGTGTACTGGGGGGCAGCAGAGTGGACTTGGGGGGCAGCGAAGTGGACTGGGGGCAGCAGAGTGGACTGGGGGTCAGCGGGGTGGACTGGGGGTCAGCGGGGTGGACTGGGGGTCAGCGAAGTGGACTGGAGGGGCAGTGGAGTGGACTGGGGGGCGGCAGAGTGGACTGGGGGTCAGTGGGGTGGACTGGGAGTCAGCGAAGTGGACCGGGGGGGGGCAGTGGAGTGGACTGAGGGGGCAGCAAAGTGGACTGGGGGGCAGAAGAGTGGACTGGGGGGGCAGCAGAGTGGACTGAGGGGGCAGCAAAGTGGACTGAGGGGGCAGTAAAGTGGACTGAGGGGGCAGCAGAGTGGACTGAGGGGGCAGCAGAGTGGACTGAGGGGGCAGCAGAGTGGACCGGAGGTCAGCGGGGAGGACTGGGGGTCAGCGAAGTGGACTGGGGGGGCAGTGAAGTGGACTGGGGGGCAGCAGGTGGACTGGGGGGGCAGCAGAGTTGACTGAGGGGGCAGCAGAGTGGACCGGAGGTCAGCGGGGAGGACTGGGGGTCAGCGAAGTGGACTGGGGGGGGCAGCAGAGTGCACTGAGGGGGCAGCGGAGTGTACTGGGGGGCAGCAGAGTGGACTTGGGGGCAGCGGAGTGGACTGAGGGGGCAGCGAAGTAGACTGGGGGGGCAGCGGAGTGGACTGGGGGGTGGTGGAGTGGACTGGGGGGGCAGCAGAGTGGACTGAGGGACAGAGAAGTGGACTGGGGGACAGCAACGTGTACTGGGGGGCAGCAGAGTGGACTTGGGGGGCAGCGAAGTGGACTGGGGGCAGCAGAGTGGACTGGGGGTCAGCGGGGTGGACTGGGGGTCAGCGGGGTGGACTGGGGGTCAGCGAAGTGGACTGGAGGGGCAGTGGAGTGGACTGGGGGGCGGCAGAGTGGACTGGGGGTCAGTGGGGTGGACTGGGAGTCAGCGAAGTGGACCGGGGGGGGGCAGTGGAGTGGACTGAGGGGGCAGCGAAGTGGACTGGGGGGCAGAAGAGTGGACTTGGGGGTCAGCAGAGTGGACTGAGGGGGCAGCAAAGTGGACTGAGGAGGCAGTAAAGTGGACTGAGGGGGCAGCAGAGTGGACTGAGGGGGGCAGCAGAGTGGACCGGAGGTCAGCGGGAGGACTGGGGGTCAGCGAAGTGGACTGGGGGGCAGCAGGTGGACTGGGGGGCAGCAGAGTTGACTGAGGGGGCAGCAGAGTGGACCGGAGGTCAGCGGGGAGGACTGGGGGTCAGCGAAGTGGACTGGGGGGCAGCAGGTGGACTGGGGGGCAGCAGAGGGAAAAGCCCCCCTTGCCCCAAACCATTACCCCATGTTGAGGGCATGTGGCCTCGTATGGTTAAAGAGGACCGGGGGGGCAGCGGGGGGCAGCGGGGGGCAGCGGGGGGCAGCGGGGGGCAGTGGGGGGCAGCGGGGGGCAGTGGGCGGCTCGCCCCCCTTTCCTGACCTACACAGAGAATCTCCGGATATCGGGGAAGAAAAGTCATGAAATATAAAGTAGAATCTGCGGAATGTAGAAATGTGACGATCAGAAAGGAATGGGAAGAAATGGACGTTGTGCTTTCAGTTTTTTCCTTTGATGATTTTATACAGTTTGTGGGTAATTCATAAAAGCGGCGAGGAGTGCGGCGGGGGGGGGGCGGCGGGGGGGGTTTGGCGGGGGGGGGCGGCGGGGGGCTGCGGGGGGGGGGGAGGGTCAGGGCGCTGTACGGGGGGCGCTGTGCGGCCTCCTGGAAAGCCGATCGTCTAATGGCACGGTGAGCCTAATGTGACCAGACTGAACCAGGTCATGCCGATCGCCCGCAGCTGTGTCGGGATGTACGGGGCTCATGAATGTCGCTCACCCCGATCGCCCCGCATGCGCGGTCACCTCACTCTATTCATGCCGAGCCGCATTGTGCTCTACAATGGAAAAACGGAACCCGCCGCACATTCCCAAAACATTTCAGGTTGGGGGTGGGGGAGGAGCGGGTGACGGCAAACCGATCCCCTACCAGGGGCCCAAATCCTCCCCGGGGCACCGCGGAGAACAAAATGTATTCACTGAAAGGTTTCCTCTGATCTCTCCGCACACTGCGAGCGAATCACAACGTGCGATAGAAGAGCCTCATTATCTGGATGGAGGACATCCACCATCATCTAGCCCTTTCCTCCCCAGCCTGACTGTCCCCTCTCTCTCCCTTCTTTCAATCACTGGGCGCTCTACAAACCTAATAACACCCATCCCCCCACAGGCTGACACCCACCCATAAAGGGGTTTCAATATTTGCATAACTCCTCCCACTGCTTGCACTGGGACTGAGGGCGGGGTTATGTGTTCAGGGAACTATGGACAGCCCCCCTGCTGGCTCCTCCCACCATCCATGATCTGCCTGCATTGCAGAGAGAAGCACAGAGACCCAGTATTGAAATCTTAGGAGAGGAGAGTTATAGAGGAAGGAGAGGAGTCCTCCAGCAGTGCAGAGTATTTCAGGAGAGGAGAGTTATAGAGGAAGGAGCAGAGTCCTCCAGCAGTGCAGAGTATTTCAGGAGAGGAGAGTTATAGAGGAAGGAGCAGAGTCCTCCAACAGTGCAGAGTATTTCAGGAGAGG
>JBBHAA010003923.1:0-67615 GCA_037953035.1 Aquarana catesbeiana
CATCCCCATCCTTTCTCTATCACCTACTCCATCCTCTCACAATACCACCTACCTCCATCCTCTCTCATTCCCACCACCTACTTCCATCCTCTCCCCATCTCTTACCACCTACTTCTATTCTCTCATCTCTTATCAACCTATCTCCATCCTCCCCTATCCCTACCACCTACCTCCTACCTACCTCACCTACCTCCTTTCCCCATCACCTACTTCCATCCTCTCCCAAACTCCCAATACCACCTATCTCCAACCTCCCCTATCCCCACAACCTACCTCCATCTTCTTCTCATTCCCCCCCCCCCCCATCCTTTCTCCATCACCTTCCTCCTTTCCCCATCACCTACTTCCATCCTCTCCCAAACTCCCAATACCACCTATCTCCAGCCTCCCCTATCCCCACCACCTACCTCCATCTTCTTCCCATTCTGTCACACCCATCCCCATCCTTTCTCTATCACCTACTTCCATCCTCTCACAATACCACCTACCTCCATCCTCTCTCATTCCCACCACCTACTTCCATCCTCTCCCCATCTCTTACCACCTACTTCTATTCTCTCATCTCTTATCAACCTATCTCCATCCTCCCCTATCCCTACCACCTACCTCCTACCTACCTCACCTACCTCCTTTCCCCATCACCTACTTCCATCCTCTCCCAAACTCCCAATACCACCTATCTCCAGCCTCCCCTATCCCCACAACCTACCTCCATCTTCTTCCCATTCCCCATCCTTTCTCCGTTACCTACCTCCTTTCCCCATCACCTACTTCCATCCATTTCCAATCTCCCAATACCACCTATCTCCATCCTCCCCTATCCCCACAACCTACCTCCATCTTCTTCCCATTCCCCATCTACCTGCTTTCCCCATCACCTCCCTCCATCCTCTCCCAATACCCCTATCTCCATTCTCTTCCCAACCCTCACCACCTACCTCAATTCTATCCCAATCTTCTATTAAAGCCTCCCTCTTTCATCTTTCCATTGCCAACCATGAACCCTCATTTTCTTCACATCCTCCACTACCTACCTCTATCCACAGCACTTACCTGTATCTTATCCCCACCACCTACCTTCATCCTCTCCCAATCCCCCACAACCTACCTACAACCTATCCCCACCCTCCACCACCTAATCCTATCCTCTCCCCGTTTCCAGCACCTACATCCTGCCTCTTACCATTCCTACTACCTACCTCCATCCTCTCCCCATCATCCAGCACCTACCTCCATGCTCTCGCCATCCCACACCACCTACCTCTATCCTCTACTATCCTCACCACTTACCTCCATCCTCTCCCTATCATCCACCACCTTCCTCCATCCTCTCTCCATTCCACACCACCTACCTCCATCTTCCCCTCCTCATCTACCACCTTCCTCCATTCTCTTTCTATCCCACACCACCTACCTTTATCCTCTACCATCCCCATCATCTACCTTCATCCTCTCCCATTTCTTCGCCACCTTCCTTGATCCTGTCCTCATCCCACACCACCTACATCCTCCATCACCATCCCATCATCTATCACCTACCTCCATCCTCTACTGGTCCTCCCCCATTTCCTACCACTTATCTGCATTTACCTTCAACACACATTCAGCCTTCACCTTTAATTCTATTTGCCCCGCTTCTCCCACCAGGTACACTAGCATGCCAAAATGATGGTAAGTCACCTTCAGTGCGGTGCGGATGCTGTCACATTGGTGATTGGGGTACAGGGTGAGTTTCTCCAGTTCCCCACAGTCAGATGGCGCCTCCGGATGGATAGCGGGATGGCAGCAGATGCACCAATTGTTCTCCTGTAGGTGGGAGACAGATCAGAGTCAGGTGAGTGTGAGGGGGCGCCAGGCACCACCACCACATTGGTGCACACTTACCTTCTTACAAGAGTTGAAGGATTTCACCAGCTGTCCATTCTGACAGGACAGGATTGACCCTGCAAGGCACAGCATGACACTCAGGGCGCTCAGCAAGGTGAACACTGTGACCTGCAACACATACATCAGTACTGAGTATAGCTGGACGCACCCAGAATCATGGGACATACTACAGGAACTGAACCCCAAACTCTCCTGCTGCTGAACTACACCCCCAGCACACCCTCTGATCCCTCCTGTGTATGGATACTCTGTCCATGTTCTGTCATAAAGGGACAAAATTGTGTAAAGAGCCTGAAAACCCAACATCCTCACTTGGATCTGAGCAAATGATGGAGTATGCGGGCATTCTAACCTCTGTACAAGTTCTTCCAAATATAAAAATGGGGCCATTGTCTGAACTCAAAATTCCACCTTCCTCAGACCTCTGCTGCTCAGTTCCCTTCTTGTGATGCAATAAAATGGTAGAAAATCTTCTGGGAGGTTTAGTGCAGGGGTCTCCAAACTTTCAAAACAAAGGGCCAGTATATTGTCCCTCAGATTCTGTGGGGGCTGAACTGAGGCCAGTGGGAGTAGAAAATGTCCTGGCGTCATTGTGAGTAGACAATGCCTCATCATTGGTGTCAGTGGGAGGAATAGTGCCTCATCGTTGGTGTCAGTGAGCGGAATAGTGCCCCATCATTGATATCAGTGGGAGGAATAGTGCCTCATCGTTGGTGTCAGTGAGCGGAATAGTGCCCCATTGTTGGTGTCATTAGGAGGAATTGTGTCCCTTCATTGGTGTCAGTGGGAGGATATATGCCCAACTGTTGGTGTCAGTGGGAGGAATAGTGCCCCATCATTGGTGTAAGTGGGAAGAATTGTGCCCCTTCATTGATGTCATTGGAATAACATATGCCTTACTGTTGGTGTCAGTGGAAGGAATAAGTGCCCCATCGTTGGTGAAAATGGGAAGAATTGTGCCTCACTGTTAGTGTCATTAAGAGGAGGAACTGTGCCCCTTCATTGGTGTCAGAGGAAGGGCATATGCCCAACTGTTGGTGTCAGTGGAAGGAATAAGTCCCACATCATTGTTGTAAGTGGGAAGAATTGTGCCCATTCATTGGCGTCATTGGAAGAAGGACATATGCCCAATTGTTGATGTCCATAGAAGGACACGTGCCCAGCTGTTGGTTTCAGTGGGAGGAATAGTACTCCAAGGGCTGGATAAAAGCAAGCAAAGGGCCAGTTTGGAGATCATTGGTTTAGGCCATCCTTAAAAATATCTGCCCCCGGTAGAGATTTCTCCTCTTTCTTCCTTCACCAACCCCCTCCCCCCCCACCCATTCTACTTTCTTAGCTGATTATGCTGTAATAAAATCACTGTCACCCACTCCAAACCTCCATGGTCTACCCTGCCCTGGTTACTAAACACACCAGACCCGCTCCCGGCTGGAGTTCAGAGTTGGGGTGATGCAGCCTACCCTGCCCTGACTACCCATCATGCCTGAATCCCCCCTTCCTTCACCACCCAACACGCCAGAATGTCAGGACTCCAATGCCAAGGAAGACATGGAACATTCACCTAAGAGGAACCCCTGAGGTGTCCTGTGGTATTTGAAATCTGTTCAGTAAAGGAACATTATAGCTCTTTAGCTGGCACGTGTTTAAAAGGGCAAGTAGCACCCCTTATATGACCCCCCCAGGGAAATTAACGTCCTTATGTGATGGCAACACCCTGCGCACCAGGCTCTAGTCACCATGATGCTAACATGTGAGGTGTCTTGTCTGGGGTCACCAGGGAGCTACTTTCACCCTTTTGTGATGCTGCTGACCAGTACGGCCACCCTTGCTCAGGGCCCCAGAGGTGAGGTGACCTGCCCAGAGCCACCAGGAGTTCACTCAGGGATTCAAACTCTCAGCCCCATCATACAGTAAACCCTCATTGTGTGCTATGAGTCCTCTGAGCCATCTCCTCCTCACACAGGACAATGTGATTGTCCTCCGAGTTCTCCAGGACTGGGACTGGTGGTGGTAAAAGAAGGGTTGGAACTAGGGGCTTCTCACCATCTGCAACACTTACCTCCCAGCCATCTTGTCCTAACATAGCACAGCATGCTCGTTTTATTGAGAGTAAAAATATAACCTGTAGACTAAAACTGAAAATAAGTCACCAGTTCCCCTCCATAACCTTCATAGAATACCCCCCAATGTACAGAATTCATCAGCAAGAACTTTCCCATCATTGAGTGACATCTCCGCTGAGGCTCCCCTTCATAGAATTTCTACTTTTTCCACCTGCCCTACATCCTGTAATACCCCCTACTGACCATCAACATGAGACCCCCCCAATACTCATCCATACAACATCCACCTCCTCCCCACCCGGTGTACTCACCATCAGTGTGAAGGGCTTCTTCCATGAGATGCAGCCAATGAGGCCTGAAACAGCCAGCTGAGCGGGAGGAGAGGGCACAACCAGTGCGGGGGTTTGGAGGGAAAGTCGGGGAAAGGCAGTAGGAGGGATACAAATCAGGGGGAATTTAGTTGAAAAGTTGGTGGAATTGAAGGGAATGGGGAATAGATGAGTGAAGGAAGCCATTAACAAGGAAACCAGCAGAGGATGGGTGAAGGGATGAGAAGATGGGCGGTGGTTGGATTAGTCGGGGGGATCATATGGGGCAAAATTGATGGAGGAGATTTAGAAAAGGGTCAAACAAGCCAAAACACAGATAGAAGGAACAATTAGGTGGGTAGATATCATGGAAAGGGTAGAAGGAACAATGAGGTGGACAGCCATTATGGAAAGGGTAGAAGGAACAGTGAGGTGGTTAGACATCATGGAAAGGATAGAAGGAACAATTGGGTGAGTAGCCATCATGGAAAAGATAGAAGGAACAATTAGGTGGGTAGCCATTATGGAAAGAATAGAAGGAATAATTGGGTGGGTAGCCATCATGGAAAGGATAGAAGGAACAATTGAGTGGGTAGCCATCGTGGAAAGGATAGAAGAAACAATTAGGTGGGTAGCCATCATGGAAAGGATAGAAGAAACAATTAGGTGGGTATCCATCATGGAAAGGAGAGAAGGAACAATTAGGTGGGTAGCCATCATGGAAAGGATAAAAGGAATGATTAGGTGTGTAGCCATCATGGAATTGATAGAAAAAACAATTAGGTGGGTAACCATCATGGAAAGGAGAGAAAGAAAAATTAGGTGGGTAGCCATCATGGAAAGGATAGAAGGAACGATTAGGTGGGTAGCCATCATGGAAAGGATAGAAGAAACAATTTGGTGGGTAGCCATCATGGAAAGGATAGAAGGAACGATTAGGTGGGTAGCCATCATGGAAAGGATAGAAGAAACAATTTGGTGGGTAGCCATCATGGAAAGGAGAGAAGGAATAATTAGGTGGGTAGCCATCATGAAAAGGAGAGAAGGAACAATTAGGTGGGTAGCCATCATGGAAAGGAGAGAAGGAACAATTAGGTGGGTAGCCATCATGGAAAGGATGAGTGTGGGAAACCAGGAGGTGAGAGATGGAGGTGGAAGAGATGAAGAAAGACATGAAATCAGATTTACTACATTTTTAAGTATCTCCCAACTTTGGCACATCAATCCTCAAGCTGAGCTCACTCTATGCCAACATCATCCTGCCTACTGGACACAGAAGACATTCTTGGGACCACAAACAGCCCCAGTAAGGTTGAAGCCAATAAAATCACCAATACCGGCTTTTAGTAGTATGACCCCTTGTGGTCAGCCTTGTCCTGAGTATTATGTACAGAAGATCACAGGTGACCCCCAGTTTGGAATGATGGACTAATGCCGCGTACACACGGCCGGTCTTGCCAACGGCCAAAAATTTCAGACAGAAAGATTTAGAACATGTTTTATATCTGAGTCCGTCGGAAATGCCGACAGAAAAAGTCTGATGCACACGGTCGGAATGTGCGACCGAAAGCTCCCATTGGACTTTTTCTGTCGGGAAGTGTGGCCGTGTGTACGCGGCATTACAGTATATCATTGGCCTACAGCAGACTGGACACAGCTCAGAGATTCCATGGTGTTGTCTACATCACTAAACTTCAAGGTCACTCACCAAGAGGTATCAATTATTTGTAGCTTTCACTAAACCAGCCGATGGATCCAATAAAGGTCTTAAAACATTCTAGAATATATTCACGATCTCACAAGAAGCAACCAACCAGGTGTCCCGTCTACACGTCGTCTCATCACCTCTCCTATATTTTATAATACTTTCCTCAAATTGACTATAAGTGACCACTATGTGATCTGTCCTGCTACAGGCCCTAAAACAGCCCCAGTGGGACGGACTCTCCATGAATCCACCCACAGCTTCTACATTCCAGAGCCTTCTACAAGACGAATGACTCCTGGAACCCAGAGATGTATTTTATTATAATGAGAGATGAGCACATTTGTTTCATTTCTGATTCATTTGTTAAGTTAATCATTTCATTTAGTCATATTTGTTAGAATGATTCGTTTTCGGAATTCCTTTCGTATTTTCATTATTTTCAAATAGATCTGAAATTCACATTTTGGAAGATGGCTATATTTGTTCTATTTTATTCTATTTTTTTTTATTTTCTACTCTATTCTATTTATTCTTTTCTATTCTATTATTTTATGTTCTATTTTATTCTTTTGTGTTGTATTATATTCTATTACATTACTTTCTGTTCTATTCTATTTTTTTCTATTCCATTCTTTTATTTTCTATTTTATTTTATTTTATTCTTTGATATCTGTTCTATTCTTTTCTGTTTTATTCTAATCTATTATTTTATTTTATTTCTATTTTTTCTATTCTATTTCATTCTTATTTTCTAATTCAAATTTATTTTCTAATTCGAATTTGGATAATTCAATTCGTTATAATCTATTTTGGATTGGTTGCAATTCGTTACTATTGTGATTTGGAGATGCTGATAAATCCAAATCTCTGAATAACGAAATGTTTGTCTGAATTTCGGTTGGTAACGAGATCGATCGCATACGTCTAATGCTCCACCTTTGTTATCAATGATCCCTTTACCTCTATTACTTGTTCTGATCCCCTCAACCCTTGAGTCCAATCCAATACAGACTCTCCAGGACGAGTTAAGGATGGGTCGGAGCTCATCCACGGGTTGTCTATGACACAGCCAGCACTGTGGTGAGCATAGCAACCCATAGCAACCAGTTAGTTGCCATCTTTCTGGTTGGTTGCGATTAATTGCTTCACTCAATACATCATCTTAGGTCTTTGTTGGTCTTATTATGTCTTTAGGCTTTTAGCAATTTCTTGAAGGCTAAATTCTGAAGTTCTCTGTCTTCTACATCCAGACCTAGTCCTGTGGAAGTGGCAATGAGGAGAGTGACAGAATAGGGGGGGGGGATTTTGAAGACTACAAATTAAATTTGGTTTCCAATTTAAAAAATGCATTCCTACCACCAGAAGATGTAGAAGAAGACAATCAGTGACAGCAGTGCAGACAGACAAGTGTACGGAGACATAAGTAAACCTTCCCCTCCCCCCCACTGACCCCCAACATAGGCCGCCATTGCTACTTACGGAGAATCCGGCCCACGAAGGACACGAATGTTTGATCTTCAGATTTGGAGTGATGGAAGCGGTGACCAAACTGAACGTGACAATCAGCACCCCGAGGATGACCTGGACGAAACCCAAGGCCAGCAGGACATGTGACCAAGCCCGGTGGATCCTCAGCTGGGACAGACTGCGGGATGTCCGACCAGTCAGTGAAAAACTGGAATCTGACGGGGAGGGCATAGCGAGGGTGGAAAACGCAGGAGGCCAGGATCGAACTCCAAGAGTAGCGTTCATCAGGAAGAGACCCCCAATCCAGCATAACAGGGAGGGGGGTTCACATCAAACCTCAGATGTCTGGTTACATCTTCAGCGCACAATCCCCGGTGGG
The DNA here is from genome assembly GCA_037953035.1 of Aquarana catesbeiana. NCBI lineage: Eukaryota > Metazoa > Chordata > Amphibia > Anura > Ranidae > Aquarana > Aquarana catesbeiana. The sequence goes on from JBBHAA010003923.1 coordinate 7,813, forward strand.
GGGGGGGGATGTGGATTTAACCCTCTGGGTGTTTACGAGGAGAAAGTCATCGCATTCTCAGTTCATAAACAGGATTATAAAATATTTAAGCGGTTCCATTTAATGGAAATTTAGCACCAGCATGAAAAAAAAACAAACAGTCAGCCGGGGGAGGGCACTGTCCATAACCAATTTCAGAGGCCCAGTCAGGACACGATGGATGGTGATTATCAGTGGTGGACAGGTGGGCATCAGCTCACAATTGAGTATTGGCAGAGCTACGCCTTGGCAGCCAATACACACTAAAGGGAAATGGGAACCATCGTCAAATTCACATCATTCTACATGGTAAGATGTCTAAAGACAGAAGGTACTTCAGCTCTGCTCTTCTCACCGGCTGGTCCTCCAAAGTCCTCAACAAACCTCATTACTGGAACGACATCAGCCTCCTCCTGTACGTCTGGCTCACACCACCAACCAAGAGAAGAAAAGGTCAGGTTCCCCAAGCTTGGCACAGATGTAAAATGGCAGCCTAGACGGTGGGACAACAAGAGACGTACATTAAACACAGCGGAGGTACAAACCACGATGAAGTAGCAAGATGTAAAAGATGGAGAGATGAGGATGGCTGGATGGAAGGTCCATGGATGATGGTGGAATGAAGCTCTGGAGGGTGAGGAGTTTGATGAAATGAAACCTAGACAATGATTGTGAGATGGTACTATGAAGATGATGGGGAGATATCCATGTGGGGGTGACATGTGTGATCAGATAAGTAGGGTTTGGAAGTATCCTATACGGAAATACTTAGCAGGATGGAAAGGAAAATTGTGGAATTGTCTGACCTTTTGTCTTTGCTATCGACCTCCATGAGATCTCCATATAGAACGGTTCTCCAGCATGCGGTCCTTCATGGTGGTCCTGGGTCCCTTTCTGCTCAAGAGACCGTCGACCATCTATCTCAGGTGGGTCTGGAGCTCCACTTCGAAGTGGGGGTTCAACATGGAGCTGCAGCAAACGAGGGAGCTCCAGTTTGGCTTCAGCCAGGAGGCTTGGAAAGGGTAAAACTGATGACTTGGGAGATAGTTGTAGCCAACAATGAAATATTTGTCTGCTTCCACAGGATGGAGATCATCAAACTTCAGGGGATGGGATCATCTAATTCCAGGGGACGGGGAGCATCAAACTTCCGAGGATGGGGAGCATCAAACTCTAGAGGATGGAGATCATCTAATTTCTGAGGGTAGGGATCATCTAATTCCAGAGGATAGGGATCATCTAATTCCAGAGGATCAGGATCATCTAATTCCAGAGGACGGAGATCATCTAATTCCAGAGAATGGGGAGCATCAAACTCCGAGGGATGGGATCACCTAACTTCAGAGGATGGAGATCATCTAACTCCAGAGGATGGAGATCATTGAACTCCAGAGGATGGGGATCATCAAACTCTAGAGGATGGGGATCATCTAATTTCGGTGGATGGGGATCATCTAATTTCGGAGGATGGGGATCATCTAACACCCGAGGATAGGGATCATCCAATTCCAGAGGATGAGGATCATCTAATTCCAGAGGATGGAAATCATCTAACTCTAGAGAATGGGGAGCATCAAACTCCAAGGGATGGGATCATCTAACTCCAGAGGATGGGGATCATCTAACTCCAGAGGATGGGGATCATTAAACTCCCGAGGATGAGGGTCATCTAATTCCTGAGGATGAGGATCATCAAACTCCAGAGGATGAGAGTCACCTAACTTTAGAGGATGGAGATCATCTAACTCCAGGGGGTGGAGATCATTTTGTCACCCAGAAGACTGTCAGCGGATGGAGATGACGTGAGGACTATCCTCCGATGGTACCCAGTGCTATCTCACTCCAGCATCATGTCTGCAGCAACCTGACAGCTGCATTACTGCACAGCCTCCACGGGCTGCTGCAAGGCAGGCTGGGAAATGTAGTCTGCCGGGGGGGGGGGGGGGGTGATGTCACAGACCTTAAAGGCCCATTCCATCTCGGCTCTCATATTTCATGTGTCTATGACGCCGGTGGAGGATTAATGGGAAGAGTTCATGAGCGGGAGGCCGGTGTCCGGGGAATAGAGGCTCATACACATCAATCACCACCACGGCAATTACCCATTACCAGTTACCCATAGCAACCACACTTCACGCGTCTTCAACGGCTGGTTGCTATGGGTTACCGCCCATCACCTGCGTAATTACTAGACGCGTTGGGCAGTCTGAAATCGTCTTCCACTCATCGAAGGATTATTATTTTACTTCCTGGTGATCGGTTGCTAGGAGTTACCGTCCCATGGTATTAAATACCTCAAACCCCCCCCGCCCCCCGGTGGCAGTGAACTGGTATATATATATATATATATGGTATATAAAAAAGGGCAGTGAAAGGGGTCTTCACAGTGAGATTGTGGACCCAGGAGCTGACACTTCACAGCCGTCTGCAGAGAGAGATTGTAGCGAAGCGGATCCTCCCCCCCCTCCCCCGCTCCCTGCGGACCGGCTCTCTAATGGAACCATTTTAGCCGGATCCTGCGCGTCTGCTCGGGTTTCAGTCAGCAGAAAGGAAACAATCCTCCGACTCATCAATATTTCATGGCCTCCTAATTCCTGAGCCGGGACTGCGCCAATCACGCCGACCGCGGGCGCCGCTCTGCGGGCAAGCAGGACGGCATTGAGTGTGAAGGCTGGAGGGGGGGAGGGGGTACCTGTGTGATCACCGGGCATTTCCCAGTCCCCCAAACCCCCCCCCCAATTGCTATGTCATCCCCATCCTCCGGAATCTCAGACCTGGAACAAGCATGCAGCCAGTGAAGGGACTCCCCGAGGTGACTCCGGAATGGAGGAGGAGGATGAGGAGGAGGACAGCCCGGGTCCTCACAGCCTCTGTATATATATTACGATCGCCACTCTGATGTCATCACCGCGTCTCTGTGCTTCTCTATGCAATGCAGGCAGATCATGGCTGGTGGGAGGGGCCGGCAGGGGGCGGCCTCAGTACTCCTCCCCAGAGCCCTCCGTCCTGATGCTGGCAAGTGGGAGGAGTTATGCAAATTTCACAATTCCTTGATGGGTCTGGAGAAGTGGGAGTTCCTAGGCAGGCTATATTTGCATAGGTAACGCCCACATGCCATGCTGAGCCTCCATGATTGAAAGAACTGCAATCCAATGAATGGAAGGGGTGGACCAGCAAGCAGTGGGAGGAGCTATGCAAATATCCCAATTCCTTGATGGGCGGGTGTCAGTCTGGAAAAGTGGGTGTTCCCAGGCGCGTTGTATTTGCAGGATAACGCCCACATGTGACCCTGGGCCTCCACGATTGAAAGAACTGAACCTCAGTGAATGAAAGGGGCGGGGCCAAGGAAAGTCTGGATGGGGAGGAAAGAGCTAGATGATGTTGGACATCCTCCAGACAGGAAATGGGGCGGGGCTCTATCTGACTTGCTGCAGCTTGTAATGCACATTGTGTTTAGGTGGAGCTGGAGAAGGAAAGGGGTGGAGCATGGAGGAGTTCTGTAGTCCAGCTAGGGGGGAATTGGGCGGAGCTGACAACACAGCTCAGTACAGGAAGTTTGGCTCCCCCTGGATTTCAGGAGATCACAGCAGATTTTTCTGTAGTTGTAGCATTTTTCAAAGGACACAGTAGGACCGCCCCCCTATAAGGATGACCCGCTGGCATCCAATCAGATCTGTGCGGTGGACTGCAACCAGGAAATCTGACCAATCATCTGATGAGACTCAATATTGGCCCCTCCTCTTCCATCCACAGAGATCCCCGACAGTCTCGTGTTACAGGAAGGCCGGCCCTCAATCATAGAAGCCACACCCACACTTCTACATTCCGGGGGGGAACCCCCGATGACACCCCAACGTGGCCGGCTGACTCCCACTGACCCCTCCCCTCTGACTCCCACTGACCCCTCCCCTCTGACTCCCACTGACCCCTCCCCTCTGACTCCCACTGACCCCTCCCCTCTGACTCCCGCTGACCCCTCCCCTCTGACTCCGGCTCACCCCTCCCCTCTGACTCTCGCTATACTCCTCCCCTCTGACTCTCGCTGACCCCTCCCCTCTGACTCCCGCTGACCCCTCCCCTCTGACTCCCGCTGACCCCTCCCCTCTGACTACCGCTGACCCCTCCCCTCTGACTCCCACTGACCCCTCCCCTCTGACTCCCACTGACCCCTCCCCTCTGACTACCACTGACCCCTCCCCTCTGACTCTCGCTGACCCCTCCCCTCTGACTCCGGCTCACCCCTCCCCTCTGACTCCCACTGACCCCTCCCCTCTGACTATCACTGACCCCTCCCCTCTGACTACCACTGACCCCTCCCCTCTGACTCTCGCTGACCCCTCCCTTCTGACTCCAACTGATCCCTCCCGTCTGACTTCCGCTGACCCCTCCCCTCTGACTCCTCCCCTCTGACTCCAGCTGACCCCTCCCCTCTGACTCCTCCCCTCTGACTCCAGCTGACCCCTCCCCTCTGACTCCCGCTGACCCCTCCCCACTGACTCTCGCTGACCCCTCCCTTCTGACTCTCGCTGACCCCTCCCCTCTGACTTCGTTGACCCGCTGATCCCTCCCGACTTCCGCTGACCCCTCCCCTCTGGCTCCTCCCCTCTGACTCCAGCTGACCCCTCCCCTCTGACTCCTCCCCTCTGACTCCAGCTGACCCCTCCCCTCTGACTTCCACTGACCCCTCCCCACTGACTCTCGCTGACCCCTCCCCTCTGACTTCCGCTAACCCCTCCCCACTGACCCCTCCCCTCTGACTCTCGCTGACCCCTCCCCTCTGACTCCCGCTTACCCCTCCCCTCTGACTCCTGCTGATCCCTCCCCTCTGACTCTCACCGACCCCTTCCCTCTGACTCCTGCTGACCCCTCCCCTCTGACCCCTCCCCTCGGACTCTCGCTGACCCCTCCCCTCTGACTCCCACTTATCCCTCCCTTCTGACTTCCCTTAACCCCTCCCCACTGACCCCTCCCCTCTGACTCCAGCTGACCCCTCCCCTCTGTCTCTCGCTGACCCCTCCCTCTGACTCCTGCTAAACCCCTTCCCTCTGACTCCCGCTTACCCGTACCCTCTGACTTTCGCTGACCCGCTGACCCCTCCCCCCTGGCTCCAGCTGATCTTTCCCCTCTGACTCCCGCTGACCCCTCCCATCTGACTTTCTCTGACCCCTCCCCTCTGACTCTCGCTGATCCCTCCCCTCTGACTCCAACTGATCCCTCCCGTCTGACTTCCGCTGAACCATCCCCACTGACTCTCGCTGACCCCTCTCCTCTGACTTCGTTGACCCGCTGATCCCTCCCGACTTCCGCTGACCCCTCCCCTCTGACTCCTCCCCTCTGACTCCAGCTGACCCCTCCCCTCTGACTCCTCCCCTCTGACTCCAGCTGTCCCCTCCCCTCTGACTCCCGCTGATCCCTCCCTTCTGACTTCCACTGACCCCTCCCCACTGACTCTCGCTGACCCCTCCCCTCTGACTTCCGCTAACCCCTCCCCACTGACCCCTCCCCTCTGGCTCCAGCTGATCTCTCCCCTCTGACTCCCGCTGACCCCTCCTCTCTGACTCCCGCTGACCCCTCCTCTCTGACTCCCGCTGACCCCTCCTCTCTGACTCCCGCTTACCCCTCCCCTCTGACCCGCTGACCCCTCCCCTCTGACTCTCGCTGACCCCTCCCCTCTGACTCCCGCTATACTCCTCCCCTCTGACTCTAACTCACCCCTCCCCTCTGACTACCGCTTACCCCTCCCCTCTGACTTTCACTGACCTGCTGACCCCTCCCCTCTGACTCACGCTGACCCCTCCCCTCTGACTCCTGCTGATCCCTCCCCTCTGACTCTCACCGACCCCTTCCCTCTGACTCCCGCTGACCCCTCCCCTCTGACCCCTCCCCTCGGACTCTCACCGACCCCTTCCCTCTGACTCCCGCTGACCCCTCCCCTCTGACTCCCACTGATCCCTCCCTTCTGACTTCCCCTAACCCCTCCCCACTGACCCCTCCCCTCTGACTCTCGCTGACCCCTCCCCTCTGACTCTCGCTGACCCCTCCCTCTGACTCCTGCTAAACCCCTCCCCTCTGACTCCCGCTTACCTGTACCCTCTGACTTTCGCTGACCCCTCACCTCCAACACCCCCTGACCCCTCCCCTCTGGCTCCAGCTGATCTTTCCCCTCTGACTCCCGCTGACCCCTCCCATCTGACTTTCTCTGACCCCTCCCCTCTGACTCCCGCTGATCCCTCCCGTCTGACTTCCGCTGAACCCTCCCCACTGACTCTCGCTGACCCCTCCCCTCTGACTCCCGCTGATCCCTCCCTTCTGACTCTCGCTGACCCCTCTTCACTGACTCTCGCTGACCCCTCCCCTCTGACTCCCGCTGACCCCTCTCCTCTGACTTCGTTGACCCGCTGATCCCTCCCGACTTCCGCTGACCCCTCCCCTCTGACTCCCGCTGACCCCTCCCCTCTGACTCCTGCAGGTTTTTACTGCTTTCTGTGTCCCCCTGGGGAGATTCCCCTCACTTCCTGGCCTGGTGACCCCTTAAGGAGATGGTGGAAAATCCCCCTGATGGGGACCCAGACAAGGAAATCCCCCTCCCCCATTACATCCTAAACAATAAAAAAACAAAACAATGCAGGGCTCCCCCTTCAACTGGAATCCAGTATTACTAGGGGCGGGGTTTATATTCCCCTTTTCTCCCTAGATTATATAGGAAGGTACATTTGTCTCGCGGTTGTAGTTATTACAGGTGAGTTCCATATTAGATCGGGTTTATGGGTTGGGGGCAGATTACTAGTCTGTGTTGCCATGGACGACTCCCAGGTTGGGTCTGTTACAATAAAGATATTTATTCATATGCTATATTTGACTGTCACTATGATGTAATCACCAAATCCTCTGCACTCCTCCGCCATGTAATTGGGACTGAAGTTATATTAGATACGCCCATTCGGTGGTATATCAAGTTTTCATTTCTTTTTCCTTTTTTTTTCAGTTGTGCTCAAAAGTTTACATACCCCAGTTCTTAATACCGTGTATTGCCCTCTTTACCATCAGTGACAGCTTGATGTCTTTTGTGGTATTTGTGGATGAGGCTCTTTATCTTCTCAGATGGTTCCTCTTGGTAAAAGGTCTCCAGTTCCTGTAAATTCTTGGGCTGTCTTCCATGAACGGCACCTTTGAGATCTCCCCAGAGTGGCTCAATGATATTGAGGTCAGGAGACTGAGATGGCCTCTCCAGAACCTTCACTTTATTCTGCTGTAGCCAATGACAGGTGGACTTGGCCTTGTGTTTTGGATCATTGTCATGTTGGAATGTCCAAGTCCGTCCCATATGCAGCTTCCTGGCTGATGAATGCAAATGTTCCTCCAGTATTATGTGATAACATTCGGCATTCATCTTGTCATCAATTTTGACCAAATTTCCTGTGCCCTTTGTAGCTCACACATCCCCAAAATATCAGCGATCCACCTCCGTGTTTCACAGTAGGGATGGTGGACCTTTCATCATAGGCCTTGTTGACTCTTCTACAAATGTAATGTTTATGGTTGTGGCCAAAAAGCTCACTTTTGGACTCATCACTCCAAATGACTTTGTGGCAGAAGGTTTGAGGCTTGTCTCTGTGCTGTTTGGCGTATTGTAAGCGGATACTTTGTGACATTTGTGTAGTAATGACTTTCTTCTGGAGACTCGACCATGCAGCCCATCTTTCTTCAAGGGCCTCCTTATTGTGCATCTTGAAACAGCCACACCTTATGTTTTCAGAGAGTCCTGTATTTCACCTGAAGTTATTTGTGGGTTTTTCTTTGCATCCCGAACAATTTGGCAGTTGTGGCTGAAATTTTAGTTGGTCTACCTGACCGTGGTTTGGTTTCACCAGAACCCCTCATTTTCCACTTCTTGATTAGAGTTTGAACACTGCTGATTGGCATTATCCATTCCTTGGATATCTTTTTATGTCTCTTTCCTGTTTTATACAGTTCAACTACCTTTTCCCGCAGATCCTTTGACAATTCTTTTGCTTTCCCCATGACTCAGAATCCAGAAACGTCAGTGCAGCACTGGATGAAAGATGCAAGGGTCTGTCAGGAGTCCAGAAACTCATTGACCTTTTATACACACACACTAATTACAAGCCAACAGATCACAGGTGAGGATGGTTACCTTGAATAGCCATTCAAACCCCTTTGTGTCAACTTGTGTGCATGTTATCAGGCCAAAATCACCAGGGTATGTAAACTTTTGGTCAGGGTCATTTGGGTAGTTTCTGTTGTGATAATGATATAAAAAGAGTAAACACAGCTGATTGATAATAAATGGCTTCAGCCAAACACTAACCACGAGTGAAAGAGAAGTTTTTGTGTTTATGGACTTTGACATATATATATGTTATATTTATTGTTTCCACTAGAGGTCACCGGTTGCCCACACTTTTTATACGATATCATTTGTTCTATATTTATTTCAACACTCCCACTTGTGGTCACTATTTGTTTTTGGTGTTCATATTTTTTAGCACCTTTTTCATCTTTGAAGGGAGGTAGCGCTTCACTTCTTTTACTTTGGACTCTGTGTTTTCTGAGCTCAGACATTGATTACTTCTGCCTGCTGCCGAGGTTTCTCTAGTAGTTGGTGAAAAGGAACAATGTGTCCAGTTATGAATATTTATCTGTCTCAGCCAATCACAGAGAGTTCATTGGCCAGCGATGTGGGCGGAGGGTAGGAGATAAATGTTTTGGGGGAGGAGGCCTTCTAGAAAGTTCCTCCCTCCTTGGCTTCAGCCTGGTGAGGACCCCACCTTGAAAAAGGGTCTTCCTTGGGTTCTGCCCCTGTCAGGGGAATATACTAAAGACCTGACTCTGGGAATCTAAGCCGTCCTCCTGGAGGACTAATCTAGAGGGAGCGAAGCAGAAGATCATTTGCCTGTATGGAGTGTCTTAGGAGATGTCTTCTGCTCTGAAGGTCTAAGCCAGGGGGTCCCACACTGGTGGCCCTCCAGCTGTTACGAAACTACAAGTCCCATCATGCCTCTGCCTTTGGGAGTCATGCTTGTAACTGTCAGCCTTGCAATGACTCATGGGACTTGTAGTTTTGCAACAACTGGAGGGCCGCCAGTTTGAGACCCCTGGTCTAAGCCCTAGACATTCAGAGCAGAAGACATCTAGGCCCTAGGGAATATAAACTGTCTTGCTGAATAACACATCTAGAGGGAGCAGAGCAGGAAGATGGATGTCTGTATGGAGCATCTTAGGAAACATCCTCTGTGCTGAAGGCCTAAGGTGTCCTGTTGGAGGACATTTAGAGGGAGTGGAGCAGATCATTGTCTCTATAGACTGTCCTAGGAAACCTCTTCTGCTCTGAAGGTCTAGGGCAGGGGTCTTCAAACTACGGCCCTCCAGTTGTTCAGGAACTACAATTCCCATCATGCCTAGTCATGTCTGTGAATATCAGAGTTTTACAATGCCTCATGGGATGTGTAGTTCCGCAACAGCTGGAGGGCCGTAGTTTGAGGATCCCTGGTCTAGGGAATCTAAGCTGTCCTGTTGGAGGACATCCAGAGAAGCAGAGCATATGAAGTATTTTGGAAGTCTTCTGCTTTGAAGGACTAGGGAAATCTAAGTGTTTTTGTTGGAGGACATCTAGAGGGAGTAGAATGGGAAGATGGGTGTCTGTATGGAGCATCTTAGGAGAGGTCTTCTGCTCTGATGACCTGGGGAATCTAAGCCATCCTGCTGGAAGACTCGTCTAGAGGAGCAGAAGATCATCGCTTATATGGAGTGCCTTAGAAGTCTTCTGTGCTTAAGGCCTAGGAGAATCTAAGCTGTCTTGTTGGAGGACATCTAGAGGGAGTGGAGCAGAAGATTACTGCCTCTATGGAGCACCTTAGGAGACATCTTCTGCTCTGAAGGTCTAGGGGATCTCTTCTGTCCTGCTGGAAGACACATATTAGAGGGAACAGAGCATAAGATGGTCGCCTGAATAGGGCGTCTTAGGAGGCATCTTCTGTGCTGGCAACTGTCCTGGAGGGCTTGGGAGAAGCTTCTGGTGGACCTTGCATGGAGAAAACAGCCATATTGCTGCTACTAGAACCCCCGGAATATTCGGCCATTTTTGAGTATCCGACTTCAAGTGACCGGTGCCCAGCCCCCCCCTTGTTACCACCCCATAATCCAATGACTACACCCTGAGAAGGTAAAGGAGTCCCTACTACACCATCTTGGGGGTCATCCTCACCCACCCAGAGGAGGAGAATAAGAAATGTCGGCATGAATAACGCAGAGTCATCAAATGATTTAATAAAACTTTAATTTGGCATCAGCTGATCCTCAGGCCCCTCCCCCATACCGTGAGGGGCGGGGATAGTCCAAGATAAAGAACATGCTTAATCCAGTTAACACAACATACATGTAAACATGAGGCATGCACACCCCGTGACATGATGGCTACAGCGGGCGATACAGCCCCCTCCACAGGCACTGACAGGACAGGGAAATCCTGAGTATGGGGGATCCACAGGGGAGTGGCACCATCACAGCACAGCCTGGTGTAGGCCAGTAAGGCGTCACCGTCTCGCTCCGCCCCCAGACAGCGCCAAGCACACATACTTCACAGGATGGGGCGTTTGTAATACAGACACACAAAAACGGGTGTTAATGGACAGCAGGGCCCCTCCCACAGTCACCAGGGAGGGGTCAGTGTTAATGGACAGCAGGGCCCCTCCCAGTCACCAGAGAAGGAGTGGTAATGTAGAGCAGGCCCCTCCCCACAGTTGCCAGGGGAGTGGTAATGTAGAGCAGGCCCCTCCCACAGTCGTCAGGGAGGGGGCGGTACTGTCAGAACAGTCCCGGCAGAGCAGTGTGCGGCCACCAGATGGCGCTACAAATATTCTTTCCTTTATTGGGGATTGAAGGAGTTTTGGGCGGCTCCCGCTGCTGCCTGGGTGGCGGCCGTGCGCACGGTCTGGTTAGAGAAGACACCGGCGGCAAACTCCTGCTGAGCCTTCTGGAAACTGGCGCCGGTTCGGCGGTAAATTGAGTGGACCTGAGGAGGAGAAAAACGCGACAGCTTCAGTACCACATCCTCTACATCATCGGCAGCTAAAGTTCCGTGCAAATCTCCACCGTTCTGTACAGCGTCTGCCATGACCCCTCCCCCACAGCCACCATACTTCAATTCTCGCCATACTTCTTTTTGAGACTTCTGATGATGCCCATAACAGAGGGCCAATAGGAAGTCTCAAAGGAAGGGAGGAGGAGGAGTCAATTTAAGGAGCGAAGTAGAGAGCTGCACGTAACTTCAGCTGCCTGTATCCCATCAGGATCGGCTTACTGTTTTCTCTGGAGCCGACCGCTCTGAATTCCTCTTACCCGCTTCAGCATGACGATCCCCATGACGGCCGTCCCAGTCAGGAAAATGGCGACAATCATCATCAACACCCCGACGCCAGTGTTCCCTTTAATGGCGGTGAAGGCAGCGATCCAGCCGCTGTAAGAAAAATCGCACAATGAGTGGACACGGGGGCAGGGAGACCTAATCTTCAGCAAAGCTTTAATCGGGGCCCATTGACGATGATCGATAAATTACCGGTTTTACCAAAAATTACTGTTGCACTTTAGTTTTATCAATAAATTCATGAAGCTGAGGACCTGAGCAATCTAAGCTGTCCTGCTGGAGGACTCATCTAGAGGGAGCAGGGCAGGAGATCATTGCCCGTATGGAGCGTCTTAGGAGATGTCTTCTTCTCTGAAGGCCTAGGGAAGCCAAGTCATTCTGTTGAGTACATCTAGAGCAGTGGTTCTCAACTCCAGTCCTCAGGACCCACCAACAGGCCAGGTTTGCAAGATAGCTGAAATACATCACAGGTGATATCACTTGCTGCTCAGTGATTGCAGTATTCCAGTCTGCAACTCCCCAAGGTAATACTTAAAATCTGACCTGTTGGTGGGTCCCGAGGACTGGAGTTGAGAACCACTGATCTAGAGGGAGCATAGCAGGTAGATGGTTGTCTGTATGGAGAGCTTTAGGAGATGTCTTATGATCTGAAGGTCTAAGCCCTAGGCCTTCAGAGCAGAAGACATCTAGGCCACGGGGAATATAAACTGTCTTGCTGAAGATCCCATCTAGAGGGAGCATAGCAGGTAGATGGGTGTCTGTATGGAGTGCTTTAGGAGATGTCTTATGATCCGAAGGTCTAAGCCCTAGGCCTTCAGAGCAGAAGACATCTAGGCCACAGGGAATATAACCTGCCTTGCTGAAGATCACATCTAGGAGGGAGCATAGCAGGTAGATGGGTGTCTGTATGGAGTGCTTTAGGAGATGTCTCTGAAGGTCTAAGCCCTAGGCCAGTGATGGCGAACCTTGGCACCCCAGATGTTTTGGAACTACATTTCCCATGATGCTCGTGCACTCTGCAGTGTAGATGAGCATCATGGGAAATGTAGTGCCAAAACATCTGGGGTGCCAAGGTTCACCATCACTGCCCTAGGCCTTCAGAGCAAAAGACATCTAGGCCACAGGGAATATAAACTGTCTTGCTGAAGATTCCATCTAGAGGGAGCATAGCAGGTAGATGGGTGTCTGTATGGAGTGCTTTAGGAGATGTCTTATGATCTGAAGGTCTAAGCCCTAGGCCTTCAGAGCAGAAGACATCTAGGCCACAGGGAATATAAACTGTCTTGCAGAAGATCACATCTAGAGGGAGCAGAGCAGGAGGATAGTTTGTATGGAACATCTTTAGAACATCTTGGAGAAATAAAAATGCTGACCCACTATGACCCTAAGAACACCATCCCTGCAGTCACACACGGAGGTGGAAACTTGATGATTTGGGGCTCTTTCTCTGCTAAAGGTTCAGGCTGACTTTGCCGCATTAAGGGGCCACGTATTGTAAGATCTTGGATGAGACCCTTCTTCCCTCAGCCAGAACACTGAAGATGGGTCATGGATGGGTCTTCCAGCATGACAATGACCCAAAACATACCGCCAAGGCAACAAAGGAGAGGCTCAAGAAGAAGCACGTAAAGGTCATGGAGTGGCCTAACCAGACTCCAGACCTTAATCCTATAGAAAATGTATGGAGGGAGCTGAAACTTCAAGTTGCCAAGAAACCTTAAGGATTTAGAGAAGATCTGTAAAGAAGAGTAGACCAAAACCCCTCCTGAGATTAATATTTAAGAAGCACGCTCATCCTCCCCCATGAGCCCTCTCGGCTCTTACCTGAAGCCCCATCCGGGAATGCCTACGGCCTCCAGCACATAGAGAACATCCTGAACAAAGAAGATGAAGAAGAAAACGAAGAAGTTGAAGGAACTGTCACTCCTGTGGGAGAGAAAACAGAGAGAGGTCATAGTGGGGACGACCACACCCCATCCCTGGACAAACCGCGGCAGGGAGCCTGCCCACAGACAGAAGTCATAGTGGGGACCACCACACCCCATCCCGGGACAAACCGCGGCAGGGAGCCTGCCCACAGACAGAAGTCATAGTGGGGACCACCCCATCCGGGGACGGCCCGCTCACAGACACCGGGGGTACGTACCTGAAGGCCTTGTAGAGAGGTCGGTACCAGCAGATGAAGGAGCACGGGGTGAAGAGGATAATCCACAGGATGGACATGCCGAACCCGGAGCCCTGTGTACCGTCCGTGATGAACCAAGCCAAACACGCCAGGAAGTTGAGGAATAATGTTCCCGCGCTGACTGTATGGAGGGAGAGACAATGTCACAAGATAACCAATCAGAATAAGGGGAGGGGCCAAAATAAAAATCCCTCCACCAATAGGTCCGGCATTTCCTTCATTATTGGGAGAAGACAGGAGGAGAGATCAGAGCGCTCACCCAGCCACACATAGTACATGATCTTCACCGTCTTCTGGAAGTCCTGTGGGATGTCCACACTGATGTCCTGGTAGAAGCATGGCTGGACGGGGCAGAAGGAGGGCAACGGGGGCCAATTATTCTGTCTCGCTGGAAGGAGAGAGAGGGGAGAGGCTCAGGTCTACAGACAAGGAGGGGTTAATCGGCAATTCTGCACTGCCTGACCCTCTTAAACCCCCCTCCCCCAAACTTCTTCATACCGCACCTCCAGGCCACATATACTCCTCCCCCACCTACAATGCTCTACCTACCACGCCTGGCCTTATCCCCCTACCTCACCCCAATCTTCTCCAGATCACACCCAGCCCCCCCAACCTTCTCAAGAACACACCCAGCCCCCCCAATCTTCTCCAGATCACACCCAGCCCCCCCAACCTTCTCAAGATCACACCCAGCCCCCCCCCCAACCTTGTCCAGATCACACCCAGCCCCCCCAACCTTGTCCAGATCACACCCAGCCCCCCCAACCTTCTCAAGATCACACCCAGCCCCCCCAACCTTCTCAAGATCACACCCAGCCCCCCCAACCTTCTCCAGATCACACCCAGCCCCCCCAACCTTCTCCAGATCACACCCAGCCCCCCCAACCTTCTCAAGATCACACCCAGCCCCCCAACCTTCTCAAGATCACACCCAGCCCCCCCAATCTTCTCCAGATCACACCCAGCCCCCCCCAACCTTCTCCAGATCACACCCAGCCCCCCCCCCCCAACCTTCTTCAGATCACACCCAACCCCCCCAACCTTCTCCATATCACACCCCAGCCCCCCCAACCTTCTCCGTATCACCCCCGGCCCCCCCAACCTTCTCCGTATCACCCCAGGCCCCCCCAACCTTCACCATATCACACCCAAACTTCTCCATATCTCACCCCGCCCCCCAACCTTCTCCAGATCACACCCAGCCCCCATCCAACCTTCTCCAGATCACACCCAGCCCCCGTCCAACCTTCTCCAGATCACACCCAACCCCCCCAACCTTCTCCATATCGCATCCAGCCCCCCCAACCTTCTCCATATCGCATCCAGCCCCCTAACCTTCTCCATATCTCACCCCGCCCCCTTCCTTCTTCATATCACACCTGGCCCCCCCAACCTTCTCCAGATCACACCCAGCCCCTAACCTTTTTCATATCACACCCAGCCCCCAACCTTCTCCATATCACACCCAACCCCCCCCAACCTTCTATATATCACACCCAACCTCACCAACCATCTCCATATCACACCCAGCCCCCCAACCTTCTCCATATTGCACCCAGCCCCCCAACCTTCTCCATATCACACCCAGCCCCCCAACCTTCTCCATATTGCACCCAGCCCCCCCCCCCAACCTTCTCCATATCGCGCCCAGCCCCCCCCCAACCTACTCCATATTGCACCCAGCCCCCCCCCCCCCAACCTTGTCCATATCACACCCAGCCCCCCCCCAACCTTCTCCATATCACACCCCATCCACCCCCCAACCTTCTCCATATCACAGCCAGCCCCCCCAACCTTCTCCATATCACAGCCAGCCCCCCGCCCCAACCTTCTCCATATCACAGCCAGCCCCCCCCCCCCAACCTTCTCCATATCACACCCATCCACCCCCCAACCTTCTCCATATCACAGCCAGCCCCCCCAACCTTCTCCATATCACAGCCAGCCCCCCCCCCAACCTTCTCCATATTACAAGCAGCCCCCCCCAACCTTCTCCATATCACACCCAGCCCCCCCCCCCCCCAACTCCATATTGCACCCCAGCGCCCCCAAGCCTTCTCCATATTACACCCACCCCCCCAACCTTCTCCATATCACACCCAGCCCCCCCAACCTTCTCCATATTACACCCAGCCCCCCCCCCCCCCAACCTTCTCCATATCGCACCCAGCCCCCCCCCCCCAACCTTCTCCATATCGCACCCAGCCCCCCAACCTTCTCCATATTGCACCCAGCCCCCCCAACCTTCTCCAGATCACACCCAGCCCCCCTAACCTTTTTCATATCACACCCAGCCCCCAACCTTCTCCAGATCACACCCAGCCCCCCCCCCCACAACCTTTTTCATATCACACCCAACCCCCCCAACCTTCTATATATCACACCCAACCTCACCAACCTTCTCCATATCACACCCAGCCCCCCAACCTTCTCCATATCACACCCAGCCCCCCCAACCTTCTCCATATCACACCCAGCCCCCCCAACCTTCTCCATATCGCACCCAGCCCCCCCAACGTCCTCCATATCACACCCAGCCCACCCAACCTTCTCCATATTGCACCCAGCCCCCCCAACCTTCTCCATATCGCGCCCAGCCCCCCCCAACCTACTCCATATTGCACCCAGCCCCCCCCCCAACCTTGTCCATATCACACCCATCCACCCCCAACCTTCTCCATATCACACCCATCCACCCCCAACCTTCTCCATATCACACCCATCCACCCCCAACCTTCTCCATATCACACCCATCCACCCCCCAAACCTTCTCCATATCACAGCCAGCCCCCCCGCCCCAACCTTCTCCATATCACAGCCAGCACCCCCCCCCAACCTTCTCCATATTACAAGCAGCCCCCCCCCCAACCTTCTCCATATCACACCCAGCCCCCCCCAACTCCATATTGCACCCAGCGCCCCCAACCTTCTCCATATTGCACCCAACCCCCCCAACCTCCTCCATATCACACCCAGCCCCCCAACCTTCTCCATATTGCACCCAGCCCCCCCAACCTTCTCCATATTGTGCCCAGCCCCCCCCAACCTACTCCATATTGCACCCAGCCCCCCCCCCCCAACCTTGTCCATATCACACCCCCCCCCAACCTTCTCCATATCACACCCATCCACCCCCAACCTTCTCCATATCACAGCCAGCCCCCCCCCACCTTCTCCATATCACAGCCAGCCCCCCCCCACCTTCTCCATATCACAGCCAGCCCCCCCCCACCTTCTCCATATCACAGCCAGCCCCCCCCCACCTTCTCCATATCACAGCCAGCCCCCCCCCCCCCCCCCAACCTTCTCCATATCACAGCCAGCCCCCCCCCCCCCAACCTTCTCCATATCACAGCCAGCCCCCCCCCCCCCAACCTTCTCCATATCACAGCCAGCCCCCCCCCCCCCAACCTTTTCCATATCACAGCCAGCCCCCCCCCAACCTTCTCCATATTACACCCAGCCCCCCCCCAAACCTTCTCCATATTACACCCAGCCCCCCCAACCTTCTCCATATTACACCCTGCCCCCCAACCTTCTCCATATCACACCCAGCCCCCCCCCCAACCTTCTCCATATCACACCCAGCCCCCCCCAACCTTCTCCATATCACACCCAGCCCCCCAGCCTTCTCCATATTACACCCACCCCCCAACTTTCTCCATATCACACCCAGCCCCCCCAACCTTCTCCATATTACACCCAGCCACCCCAACCTTCTCCATATCGCACCCAGCCCCCCAACCTTCTCCATATCGCACCCAGCCCCCCCAACCTTCTCCATATCGCACCCAGCCCCCCCAACCTTCTCCATATCACACCCAGCCCCCCCAACCTTCTCCATATCACACCCAGCCCCCCAACCTTTTCCATATCACACCCAGCCCCCCCACCTTCTCCATATTACACCCCAGCCCCCCCCCCACCTTCTCCATATTACACCCAGCCCCCCCCACCTTCTCCATATCACACCCAGCCCCCCCCAACCAACTCCATATTGCACCCAGCGCCCCCAGCCTTCTCCATATTACATCCACCCCCCCAACCTTCTCCATATTACACCCACCCCCCAACCTTCTTCGTATCACACCCAGCCCCCCTCCCACCCAACCATTTTACATATCACACCCAGCCCCCCTTTTTCATATTACACCCAGCCCTTACTCCCACCCACCTTCTCCATATTACACTCAGACCCCCACTAACTCCCTTTACAAGACTTTGTCTCCCCCGTCCCCTACATTGCACCCCCAGCCTCCTCCATGACCATTTTCACAGTGCACCCGGCCTCCATACTGCACCCCTCACCCAGCCTCCCTCTGACCCCCCCAGTCCCTCCATTATTATGCCATCCCCTCCCCCCCGGCACTCCATATTGCACCCAGCCCCCCCCCCCCCAACCTTGTCCATATCACTCCCAGCCCCCCCCCCCAACCTTCTCCATATCACACCCATCCACCCCCCAACCTTCTCCATATCACAGCCAGCCCCCCAACCTTCTCCATATCACAGCCAGCCCCCCCCCCCCCAACCTTCTCCATATTACACCCAGCCCCCCCCAACCTTGTCCATATCACACCCAGCCCCCCCCCCCCCCAACTCCATATTGCACCCAGCACCCCACCCAGCCTCCCTCTGACCCCCCATTTCCCAAACACGTGGTGCCCCCCTCTCCCTCCATTATTATTCCATCCCCTCCCCCCTCACTCCATACCAGCAGATCCCCCCAGAGCCGTATTCTGCAGTTCTCGCTCCCGTCGGTCCAACTCCTCCGCTTTCCGATTCAACTCCTCCTGACGCCGCAGGAGGTCCGCCGTGGCTGCCGCTGTGGTTTCCTTCAACACAAAGAGAGGGATATGATGGGGGAGGGGTGTGATCATAGGAGATCCCCCCTATATATCAGGAGGAGGGGGAGGGGTGTGATCATAGGAGATTCCCCCTATATATCAGGAGGAGGGGGAGGGGAAGGATATGTGGGATCGAGTGGAGGAGGGGGAGGGGTACGTAGGATCCGGTGGGGGGAGGGGTATTTCCTTACCTGGCTTCCATACGATCCGTAGTTTTTCGGCTCGGTGGGGCTCGTCTTCTTCACCGGGGGGGCGGCCGGCTGTGCCGGGACTGTAGGAAGAGTAGCTGGAGCCTGAAATGCGGACTGCTCATTGTACGGGGGCGGGGGTGGGATCTAAGGGGGCGGAGCACAAAGGAAGTTATTAGTTTACAACATTTCTGGCAGGATGAAGAGGGAAACATCTAGAAAAGATAAAAAACACTTCAGCGAGGAACCAATCAAAGAAGAGAACCGGGACCAACCCCGCCCACAGGTATTCTCGTTGGGGGAGACGCCCCGCGTTGGTGTAGGGGGGACGCCCCGCGGTGTAATTGGATGCCCCGCATTGGGGGAGGAGGAGGGGAGATGCCCCGTGTTGGGGGTGGACGACCAAGGCGGTGGAGGAGGGGGGCACGCCCCACGTTGGGGGTAGAGGAGGGGGGACGCCCCGCGTTGGCGGTAGAGGAGGGGGGGACGCCCCGCGTTGGCGGTAGAGGAGGGGGGGACGCCCCGCGTTGGCGGTAGAGGAGGGGGGGACGCCCCGCGTTGGCGGTAGAGGAGGGGGGGACGCCCCGCGTTGGCGGTAGAGGAGGGGGGGGACGCCCCGCGTTGGCGGTAGAGGAGGGGAGATGCCCCGTGTTGGGGGTGGACGACCAAGGCGGTGGAGGAGGGGGGCACGCCCCGCGTTGGGGGTAGAGGAGGGGGGACGCCCCGCGTTGGCGGTAGAGGAGGGGGGGACGCCCCGCGTTGGCGGTAGAGGAGGGGGGGACGCCCCGCGTTGGCGGTAGAGGAGGGGGGGACGCCCCGCGTTGGCGGTAGAGGAGGGGGGGACGCCCCGCGTTGGGGGTAGAGGAGGGGGGGACGCCCCGCGTTGGGGGTAGAGGAGGGGGGGACGCCCCGCGTTGGGGGTAGAGGAGGGGGGGACGCCCCGCGTTGGGGGGACGCCCCGCGTTGGGGGTAGAGGAGGGGGGGACGCCCCGCGTTGGCGGTAGAGGAGGGGGGGACGCCCCGCGTTGGCGGTAGAGGAGGGGGGGACGCCCCGCGTTGGCGGTAGAGGAGGGGGGGACGCCCCGCGTTGGCGGTGGAGGAGGGGGGGACGCCCCGCGTTGGCGGTGGAGGAGGGGGGGACGCCCCGCGTTGGCGGTAGAGGAGGGGGGGGACGCCCCGCGTTGGCGGTAGAGGAGGGGGGGACGCCCCGCGTTGGCGGTAGAGGAGGGGGGGACGCCCCGCGTTGGCGGTAGAGGAGGGGGGGACGCCCCGCGTTGGCGGTGGAGGAGGGGGGACGCCCCGCATTGGGGGTGGAGGAGGGGGGACGCCCCGCGTTGGGGGTGGAGGAGGGGGGACGCCCCGCCTTGGGGGTGGAGGAGGGGGGACGCCCCGCGTTGGGGGTGGAGGAGGGGGGACGCCCCGCGTTGGGGGTGGAGGAGGGGGGACGCCCCGCCTTAGGGGTGGAGGAGGGGGGACGCCCTGCGTTGGGCGGAGCTGTACTCACCCCTCGGGTCTCGAAGGGGTTGTAGACGTCCAGGGTGGCGTATTGGTTGCCGGGGCGATGCTCCACCACAGCCGGGTCCTGGAAGAGAGACACAAATCATCCCACCAATCACACACGGGCTCCTCACCTCCTGTCCCCCCACATCCGGGCACTGACACACAACAATCATGCTCCCAGTGAAGTTCTTTCTCACCTGGAATGGATTGTCCATCTCTCCGAACGGATTCCCCCGATCCGCCATCTCCGATCACTGCCGGTCACATGACCCGCCTCCCCCGCCCATGTGACCTCCGCGTGACGCGGCTCCGCCCACTCCCACCACCCGGACACGAACATTCCCCGCCCCACAGAGTGTGAGGAGACGGCGATAGGAGGGGAGCCTGACACCGCCACGCCCACAGCGCCCCGCCTCTTCCAGCGCGTCCACGCCCCTCACACTACGCACTGCACAATCCCGAGCGTGTCACATGTCACCTGCCAGCCCCGCCCATTACATGACGTCACTCCCCCAACACCCTATATGGATACAATCACTAATCAGCCAATCACAGAGCGGCAACTCCATATATATATATAAGTGGTGAAGACGACAATGATACAATGTATAGGAGAGCGTCCAATCACAGCCCAGGACAGGTCATGTGTCTAAATCAAGCCCCGCCTCCTGGTATTACTTATCTCCCAATCAGCAGTAACCTCCCCTCCCCCCATCATTAGTAATAGAGAGGAGGGACGTCACTTCCTGTCTAGTCCACTATGATGTCGTCATCCATCCCAGGAGACTCAGCTAAGCCACACCCCCCTGTGATTGGACAGAATATCTTATTATTATCTCATTGTAACCCCTCCCCCTACTGGTAGACCCGGAAACTACCCCAATCACCCCACCCCCCACCCCTACAGGGGGCAACTACCCACCCCCCCTACAGAGGGAAACTACCCCCCCCCACAGAGCGTAACTACCCTCCCTACAGGGGGCAAACACCTACCCCCCCACCCCCCCTACAGAGGGCAACTACCCCCCCCACAGAGCGTAACTACCCTCCCTACAGGGGCAAACACCTACCCCCCCCACCCCCAACTTCCCTACAGAGGGCAAACACCTACCCCCCCCACCCCCAACTTCCCTACAGGGGGCAAACACCTACCTCCCCACCCCCAACCTCCCTACAGGGGCAAACACCTACCTCCCCACCCCCAACCTCCCTACAGGGGCAAACACCTACCCCCCACCCCCAACTTCCCTACAGGGGGCAAACACCTACCTCCCCACCCCCAACCTCCCTACAGGGGCAAACACCTACCCTCCCACCCCCAACCTCCCTACAGGGGCAAACACCTACCCCCCACCCCAACCTCCCTACAGGGGCAAACACCTACCCCCCCACCCCCAACTTCCCTACAGGGGGCGAACACCTACCCCCCACCCCCCCTAAAGGGCAAACACCTACCCTCCCACCCCCAACTTCCCTACAGGGGGCAAACATCTACCCCCCACCCCCAACTTCCCTACAGGGGGCAAACACCTACCTCCCCACCCCCAACCTCCCTACAGGGGCAAACACCTACCCCCAACCTCCCTACAGGGGGCAAACACCTACTCCCCCACCCCCAACCTCCCTACAGGGGGCAAACACCTACCCCCCCACCCCCAACCTCCCTACAGGGGCAAACACCTACCCCCCCACCCCAACCTCCCTACAGGGGGCAAACACCTACCCCCCCACCCCCAACCTCCCTACAGGGGCAAACACCTACCCCCCACCCCCAACTTCCCTACAGGGGCAAACACCTACTCCCCCACCCCCAACCTCCCTACAGGGGGCAAACACCTACCCCCCCACCCCCAACCTCCCTACAGGGGCAAACACCTACTCCCCCACCCCCAACCTCCCTACAGGGGGCAAACACCTACCCCCCCCACCCCCAACCTCCCTACAGGGGCAAACACCTACCCTCCCACCCCCAACCTCCCTACAGGGGCAAACACCTACCCCCCACCCCAACCTCCCTACAGGGGCAAACACCTACCCCCCCACCCCCAACTTCCCTACAGGGGGCGAACACCTACCCCCCACCCCCCCTAAAGGGCAAACACCTACCCTCCCACCCCCAACTTCCCTACAGGGGGCAAACATCTACCCCCCACCCCCAACTTCCCTACAGGGGGCAAACACCTACCTCCCCACCCCCAACCTCCCTACAGGGGCAAACACCTACCCCCAACCTCCCTACAGGGGGCAAACACCTACCCCCCCACCCCCAACTTCCCTACAGGGGGCAAACACCTACCTCCCCACCCCCAACTCCCCTACAGGGGCAAACACCTACCTCCCCACCCCCAACCTCCCCACAGGGGCAAACACCTACCCCCAACCTCCCTACAGGGGGCAAACACCTACCCCCCCACCCCCAACTTCCCTACAGGGGGCAAACACCTACCTCCCCACCCCCAACCTCCTACAGGGGGCAAACACCTACCCCCCACCCCCAACTTCCCTACAGGGGGCAAACACCTACCCCCCACCCCCAACCTCCCTACAGGGGCAAAAACCTACTCCCCCACCCCCAACCTCCCTACAGGGGGCAAACACCTACCCCCCCACCCCCAACCTCCCTACAGGGGCAAACACCTACCCCCCACCCCAACCTCCCTACAGGGCAAACACCTACCCTCCCACCCCCAACTTCCCTACAGGGGGCGAACACCTACCCCCCACCCCCCCTAAAGGGCAAACACCTACCCTCCCACCCCCAACTTCCCTATGGGGCAAACACCTACCCCCCACCCCCAACCTCCCTACAGGGGGCAAACACCCACCCCCCACTTCCAACCTCCCTACAGGGGCAAACACCTACCCCCCACCCCCAACCTCCCTACAGGGGGCAAACACCTACCCCCCACGCCCAACCTCCCTACAGGGGCAAACACCTACCCTCCCACCCCCAACTTCCCTACAGGGGGCAAACACCTACCCCCCACCCCCAACCTCCCTACAGGGGGCAAACACCTACCCCCCCACCCCAACCTCCCTACAGGATGCAGAACCCCCCTCAGTACAGGGGGCAAACACCCACCCCTCCTAAAGAGGGCAGCACCTCCAACCCCCACTACAGGGGGCAGCACCTCCAACCTCAGTACAGGGGGTAAACACCCACCCCTCTTACAGGGGCAGCTCCTGGGTGATTTTTGTGGTCACTTTCTTCGTTCTCTCATACAGGACGATTATTCAGCCAACTGAAGTGTCACTGTGTGGGCAAAAACCATCTGGATAATGAGAACCTACCTGAAGTCCTTCTCCATGGATGGAGTCCTCCATAGTGTGAGGAGGAACGTGGGACACATCATCGCTCCTCCTCCTCAGCCAATCCAATGAGAACGAAGACCTGAAGGCCAACTCTGCAACCACACCGGCCATTATGGTGGACACCATCACTGAAAGACTCAGCTCTTCCATCTACACCGACCTAGAGGAACGTGTGAAGGGTCCTAACACCCGGACTTACCTCAGACAAGGGCGGCCTACTGGAAAAAGCCCAGGCTGCTCGGCAGGGGGGAGATGAGGGCCATATGGTGAGGGCCCAATACCACCACACAGCATCAAACCAAGATGATGGAACCCTTGGATGGGACTGGGAACTCAGTTTTCGGGTTCCCAGTCCCATCCAAGGCATGCCTTGACTGATAACAGTCACAGTTGCTTGTGCTCCCAGCCAAACTGTAAAGCCCTTCAATGGCTGGTGTCATAGCTGATCACATGTGCAGCACCATGGCAACCGTAGAACATACAGAGGACAAGAAGGCGGCTTCCATGGCTGGAGAGGAGAGGAGGGTTTAGTTCCACTTTAAGTTCCTCAAAAAAGAAAAAATACCCCAAAAGTGTATCTAACCCCCCTCCCCCTCTATATTACAAAGAGGTACAGAGGACAGCCATGACATCACTGCCCCGGGGCATCATGGGGGTTTTATAGGGGGGAGCACAGCAGGAACAGTTTGCTTTCAGACTCTTTCTCTGATTGGCCGCCTGTATGGAGCAGAGGAGGAAGTCATTCAGCTGTGTGTGTAATCTGAACTCCAGCTCTGTGAATGGGCTTATTCAACACAGCAGCTAAGAATAGCCTGGTGACCATTACTTAGGAATGAAGAGCTCCCCCCTATAATATCATAAACACCACCCCATTCCATACAAGACCCTCCTCCCATGTACAACGCCACAGACAACATCAGAGATGAAGGTATTTTATTGAAGTCCCCCCTCCCCCGCAAGGCTCAGCATCCCCGGCAGCGTCCATCTCACAAGCAGCGCATCTCATTAGCATAAATTAGCATTAAAGGCGTAGACTTTATTAGCATACAGTCCCATGAAGCCCCGCCCCCCCTATGAGGTCACATGAGCAGGCAGCGGCTCTTCGGGGGCGGGGACTCAGTGGCAGCGCTGGCTCCCGTCTTCAGGTCTCTGTAGCTCAGCAGCTGTACGAAGGACGATTCCTGGTGATACGGCTCCTCGTGGCCGCACGATCGCCCGCAGTTCCCGGGACAGGCGAACGTTCCCTCCCGCCACCTTCAGCTGCTGCTGGTCGCTGGTGTTCTGAGCGGGGGGGGGGAGAGAGGAGGGAGAGGTGACATCATACTTCCTAAAATTATCCCCCCCCCCCCAACCTCGCTATCGCCTTCCTGACACCCTCCGACTGCATTCACACCCGAGCGATTGGGCGCAATGTTATACTGCGTTTTTATTTTATTTGTTGCTCAGTGTATCAGCTTTTATTTTTTATTTTTTATTATTATTATTATTCTTTTCTTTTTTTTTGTTAGGGTAAGGGGTTAGAGTTAAGGTTAAGTTAGGATTAGGGGTTATTTATTATTTATTTATTTTTAATGTTAGGGTGTTAATACTACTACTACTACTAATAAAAAAAATGAATAAATAAGAAAATAAATAAAAATAATCATAAATAAATACAATAAATAAATATAACGTAATATTAAATTAAAAAAAAAAAAAACCCTAAAAAAAATAAAGTAAAAATAATAATAACACCCTAACACAAAATAAATTATTATTATTATTAATAATGTTTTTTTTGTTTGGCTTTGAATATTTATTAATAATAATACTAACAATAACAATTTAATATATTGTTTAACGTTACGGGTTAATTATTATGTATTTATTATTACATATTCATTTTATTTATTTATGATGATTTTTTTTAGCTTTGACTTTTTTTTTTTTTTTTTATCAGCCAACAGAGAATACGATCATCTGTTGCATCATTTGTTGCTCGGTGTTTCAGCTTTTCCATCAGCTTTTATTTTTTTTTATTATTATTATTCTTTTTTTTGTTAGGGTAAGGGGTTAGAGTTAAGGTTAAGTTAGGATTAGGGGTTGGGGTTATTTATTAATTTATTTTTAATGCTAGGGTGTTAATACTACCACTACTACTAAATAAAAAAATTGAATAAATAAATAAGAAAATAAATAAAAATAATAATAATAAAATTACAATAAATAAATACTATGTAATAGTAAATAAAAAAAAAATAACCCCTAACCTTAACCCCTAAAAAAAATAAAAATAAAGTAAAAATAATAATAACACCCTAACACAAAATAAATTATTATTAATGTATTTTTTTGTTCGGCTTTGGGTATTTATTAATAATAATAATAAAAATAAGAATTTATTTTTTTGTTAGGGTAAGGGGTTAGAGTTAAGGTTAAGTTAGGATTAGGGGTTGGAGTTATTTATTATTTATTTATTTTTAATGTTAGGGTGTTAATACTACTACTATTACTAAATAGAAAAAATGAATAAATAAATAAGAAAATAAATAAAAATAATCATAAATAAATAAATAAATACAATAAATAAATACTATGTAATAATAAAAGAAATTAACCCCTAACTTTAACCCTAAAAAAAAATAAACACCCTAACACAAAATAAATTATTATTATTAATAATGTATATTTTTGTTCGGCTTTTGGTATTTATTAATAATAATAACAATAAGAATTTACCTAATAATTAACCCCTACCTTAAACAATATATTAAGTAAATTGTTATTGTTATTATTATTAATAAATACCCAAAGCCGAACAAAAAATACATTATTAATAACAATAATTTAATTTGTGTTAGGGTGTTATTATTTTTACTTTATTTTTTTTTTTAGAGGTTAAGGTTAGGGGTTAATTTTTTTTATTTATTATTTCATTACATTAGTATTTATTTATGATTATTTTTTATTTATTTCTTATTTATTCATTTTTTTTATTAGTAGTAGTAGTAGTATTAACACCCTAACATTAAAAAATAAATAAATAATAAATAACCCCAACCCCTAATCCTAACTTAACCTTAACTCCAACCCCTTACCCTAACAAAAAAATAATAATAATAATAATAATATTAATAATAATAATATTAAAAAAATAAATAAAAGCTGATGGAAAAGCTGAAACACTGAGCAACAAATGATGCAACAGATGATCGTTTTCTCTATTGGCTGATAAAAAAAAAACAAAAAAAAGGCCAAAGCTAAAAAAAAAAAAAATCATCATAAATAAAAAAATAAAAGTGAATATGTGATAATAAATACATAATAATTAACCCCTAGCTTTAAACAATATATTATGTATTTATTATTACATATTCATTTTTATTTTTTATTTATGGTGTTTTTTATCAGCCATTAGAGAAAACGATCATCTGTTGCAGGTGCTCCAAACAGCGACAGCCAATCAGATCTCACCGTTTAGTGAGAAGAATGGACGAAGGTTGCTGATTGGCTGGTGTAGGGGCGCCCATCCCGCTTACCTTAGGCAGGTTGTATTTCTCCCGGAAGTGTTCTCTCATCAGCGCCCTCTCTGATTTCTGCTGGGCGTGCAGCGAGCTCCTCCGTGCGCAAGAAACAAAATCAAGCCACGCCCACTGACACAGCTGGGGCCACTTTTCTAGGCAACTTCCTGCTCAAGATTACCGGCCAGGAGGACCCCCCCCCCCCCAATTCTCTGCACCCCTAAAACACTACATAAAAAGGGGGAGGGTATGCGTGTCTGGTCCCGCCCCACACTCACGTCTCGGGGCGCTGCACTCTGTGGCGGGGTTGGTCGTCGCAGCTCCACCTTCGCGGTACGTTGACTCTGGGTTGTGTCGGGGAGTGGAGGTCTTGGGCGAAGTTCCCCGAGGTGCAGCATGATACGCTCTTCGTTGGGCCCCCGAAAAGGAACTTGGCTATGGAAGACATTCCTGGTAATAAGGTCACCGGCCAGAGGTCACCATGGCAGAAGGTTCCCGAAACACCGACATCAGATCCGGCCAATCAGAGGCCTACAGAGGAGAATGTGACAGGGATGAGGTCAGGCAGGGCTGGGGGTCTATGCATCTGAGTGGGTAGGTGACCAAGAGGGAATGGGTGGCAGGAGGTCCTGAGGGATGGAGGCTGGATAGCTGGATGGAGGTATGTGGCCACAACGATAGAGGCTGGACAGCTGGCAGAGGTAGGTAGGCCTGAAGCTGAACATCTGTGTACAGATTGGAGGCCGGACAGCTGGGGTCTGGTGGGTGGCCACAAGGGTTGGAGGCTAGATAGTTGGTTGTAAGTAGGTGACCATGCGGCTGGAAACTGTGCAGAGAGGTGGCCACATGGGATAGAGGTTGGATAGCTGAGTGCACTACCCAATACCGGACATCGGTCCCCCCACCATACAACACTGGCACTCCCCAATACCGGACATCAGTCCCCCCACCATACAACGCTGGCACTGCCCAATACCGGACATCAGTCCCCCCACCATACAACACTGGCACTCCCCAATACCGGACATCAGTCCCCCCACCATACAACGCTGGCACTGCCCAATACCGGACATCAGTCCCCCCACCATACAACACTGGCACTCCCCAATACCGGACATCAGTCCCCCCACCATACAACGCTGGCACTCGCCAATACCGGACATCGGTCCCCCCACCATACAACGCTGGCACTGCCCAATACTGGACATCAGTCCCCCCACCATACAACGCTGGCACTGCCCAATACCAGACATCGGTCCGCCCACCATACAACGCTGGCACTCCCCAATACCAGACATCAGTCCCCCCACCATACAACGCTGGCACTCCCCAATACCGGACATCAGTCGCCCCACCATACAACGCTGGCACTCCCCAATACCGGACATCGGTCCCCCCACCATACAACACTGGCACTGCCCAATACCAGACATTGTTCCCCCCACCATACAACGCCGGCACTCCCCAATACCGGACATCGGTCCCCCCACCATACAACGCTGGCACTCCCCAATACCGGACATCAGTCCCCCACCATACAACACTGGCACTCCCCGATACCAGACATCGTTCCCCCCACCATACAACGCCGGCACTCCCCAATACCGGACATCGGTCCCCCCACCATACAACGCTGGCACTCCCCAATACCGGACATCAGTCCCCCACCATACAACACTGGCACTGCCCAATACCAGACATTGTTCCCCCCACCATACAACGCCGGCACTCCCCAATACCGGACATCGGTCCCCCCACCATACAACGCTGGCACTCCCCAATACCGGACATCAGTCCCCCACCATACAACACTGGCACTCCCCGATACCAGACATCGTTCCCCCCACCATACAACGCCGGCACTCCCCAATACCGGACATCGGTCCCCCCACCATACAACACTGGCACTCCCCAATACCGGACATCAGTCCCCCCACCATACAACGCTGGCACTGCCCAATACCGGACATCAGTCCCCCCACCATACCAACACTGGCACTCCCCAATACCGGACATCAGTCCCCCCACCATACAACGCTGGCACTCGCCAATACCGGACATCGGTCCCCCCACCATACAACGCTGGCACTGCCCAATACTGGACATCAGTCCCCCCACCATACAACGCTGGCACTGCCCAATACCGGACATCAGTCCCCCCACCATACAACGCTGGCACTGCCCAATACCAGACATCGGTCCGCCCACCATACAACGCTGGCACTCCCCAATACCAGACATCAGTCCCCCCACCATACAACGCTGGCACTCCCCAATACCGGACATCAGTCCCCCCACCATACAACGCTGGCACTCCCCAATACCGGACATCGGTCCCCCCACCATACAACACTGGCACTGCCCAATACCAGACATTGTTCCCCCCACCATACAACGCCGGCACTCCCCAATACCGGACATCGGTCCCCCCACCATACAACGCTGGCACTCCCCAATACCGGACATCAGTCCCCCACCATACAACACTGGCACTGCCCAATACCGGACATCAGTCCCCCACCATACAACGCCGGCACTCCCCAATACCGGACATCGGTCCCCCCACCATACAACGCTGGCACTCCCCAATACCGGACATCAGTCCCCCACCATACAACACTGGCACTGCCCAATACCAGACATTGTTCCCCCCACCATACAACGCCGGCACTCCCCAATACCGGACATCGGTCCCCCCACCATACAACGCTGGCACTCCCCAATACCGGACATCAGTCCCCCACCATACAACACTGGCACTCCCCGATACCAGACATCGTTCCCCCCACCATACAACGCCGGCACTCCCCAATACCGGACATCGGTCCCCCCACCATACAACACTGGCACTCCCCAATACCGGACATCAGTCCCCCACCATACAACGCTGGCACTCCCCAATACCGGACATCGGTCCCCCACCATACAACGCTGGCACTCCCCAATACCGGACATCAGTCCCCCACCATACAACGCTGGCACTCCCCAATACCGGACATCGGTCCCCCACCATACAACACTGGCACTCCCCAATACCGGACATCGGTCCCCCCACCATACAACGCTGGCACTCCCAAACACCGGACATTGGTCCCCCACCATACAACACTGGCACTCCCAACACCGGACATCGGTCCCCCACCATACAACGCTGGCACTCCCCAATACCGGACATCGGTCCCCCCACCATACAACGCTGGCACTCCCAAACACCGGACATTGGTCCCCCACCATACAACGCTGGCACTCCCAACACCGGACATCGGTCCCCCCACCATACAACACTGATACTCCCCAATACCGGACATCGGTCCCCCCCACCATACAACACCGGCACTCCCCAATACCGGACATCGGTCCCCCACCATACAACACCGGCACTCCCCAATACCGGACATTGGTCCCCCACCATACAACACTGGCACTCCCCAATACCGGACATTGGTCCCCCACCATACAACTTTGGCACTCCCCAATACTGGACATCGGTCCCCCCACCATACAACGCTGGTACTCCCCAATACCGGACATCGGTCCCCCACCATAACAACGCTGGTACTCCCCAACACCAAAGATTGGTCCCCACAATGCACCAGGACTCACCACGTACACAGCGGCTGATACCAGAACAGCTCTGAGTGCACTTACCTGCGTTGCCGGCTCCCGGGTTCACCTGTCCAGCTACAGCTCCAACGATCAAATAAGTTTCATATTAATCCTTTAAGTTGGGATCAGGCAGCGTCACAATCCTGATTTATATGTACCTGTGACAGCAGATAACAGGCCCGGGATTAGCCGTCCACGCACCCGGCAATGTGACAACCGCCAGAAATAACACACTGACCCCTTCCCTACCCCCGATCTCCTAAACACCCTGAAACCTGAACACACAAATCTTCAGAACCCGGACCTGAGAGCCTCGCCTCCCCCACCTAGAACAGAAGCTGTTTGGAGTCTATTGAGGGAACCTGGAAGTCAAGATCTGAAGGACTGGACACCAAGTAAATTAGTATTGTAGGACAAACCAGGTATGTTCTCCAACTCCAGGCAAAGCTCAGTTTGTAGCCAGGCAGAACCAAGAGGGGTGTGGCCTGTCACACCCCCCCCCCCCAAAGAACTTCAGGGAAAGGATTCTACAGGGAGAACAGAATTCCTATTCTCTTCCTCATCCATTGAGGGACATGGGAGGTCATGAACTGTTCAGACGCCTGAAAGTCCAACTGAAACGTGGGCAACACGGCAAAC
Source organism: Aquarana catesbeiana (assembly GCA_037953035.1). Taxonomy (NCBI): domain Eukaryota; kingdom Metazoa; phylum Chordata; class Amphibia; order Anura; family Ranidae; genus Aquarana; species Aquarana catesbeiana. The sequence goes on from JBBHAA010003923.1 coordinate 38,991, forward strand.
AAAAACATCGATAGGCCCACTGGACTGCCTGAAGTGGACATCAGACGAAACTTGTACTTCAATCTATAGAACATGTGACCAGATGACAAAGCCCAGGAAGTCCTCACAGATCTCAGAGTCCACCTTAACAGAAGAGTGTACAACTCAATCCTTAAGACCAGTGGTCCCCAAACTGCAGCCCAGGGGCCAGATCCGGCCCTTGCGGCATCATTTCATCCACTTAAACAATGGGGCACTATTCCTCTCACTGATACCAATGATGGGGCACTATTCCTCTCACTGACACCAATGATGGGACACTATTCCTCCCACTGATACCAATGATGGGACACTATTCCTCCCACTGATGGGACACTATTCCTCCCACTGACACCAATGATGGGACACTATTCCTCCCACTGACACCGATGGGGCACTATTCCTCCCACTGACACCAATGATGGGGCACTATTCCTCCCACTGACACCAATGACGGGACACTATTCCTCCCACTGACAGCAATGATGGGACACTATTCCTCCCACTGACACCAATGACGGGACACTATTCCTCCCACTAACACCAATGATGGGGCACTATTCCTTCCACTGACAACAACGATGGGGCACTATTCCTCCCACTGACACCAAAAAGAAGGCAATGTTTACTCCTACCTGCCACAAGGACATTTTCCACTCCCTCTGCCCCCCCCCCCCCCCCCATGTTCTTTACAGGATAAGACCACCAGTTCAGACACTCGCCGTGCAGAGATGATGGTTAAAAGGACCACCTAAGAATCAAGAGAGGAATATTCCCAGTAGGCTCAAAAGCGCAATTTCTGAAGCAATGAAAGTACCAAAATTAGAACCAGTGGAGTCACAGGGGAGCCACCTTCCATAAAGGTGTTGATGAAGAAATGAGAAGTTAACAGTCTCTGCAACATGACAGCAAGAGCTGAGAACTGACCCTTGATGGTTCCAAGGGCCATGGAGAAATTTCCTGGAGTGGAAGCCTCGTACCGAACAAAGCATGCATTCCACATATGATGATGGACCTTGTGAGAAATCAGTCCTTGAAACAGAAGATTCCACAGAGCATCTGCCACAAGTTAGATTACAACATCTGCCTGGGCCAATTCGGTGCTATGAGAGCCACCAGAAGACCCTCCAAGAGTTTCAGGGAGAAAAAAAAAAAAAAGCCACCAGAGCTTTCACTGCAGGATCCCTGTACCTGGAGACAAACCTGTTCAGTCTGTTTAACTTGGGAGACCCACTTTGGGCACCATCGAAAACCCCCAACATGAACTGGAACATCTCCAGATGTAGGGCGGCCGACTTCCCTAGATTCAGATGCTGCTGCCTGAGGAAGTCTGACCAATTGTCCACGTCTGAGATGAAAATGGTGGACAAGGCTGGGATCTGCAGTTCTGCCTAGGACAGGTTCTGCTTTATCTCTTGTCACAAGACTTCAGATTTCTCCCTGATGGCTGACCAAATCCAGATCAGATGAACCTACAGCTGAAGTTCTAGCAAGTTACAGAATGTGGGAGATAAGATTACTCTGATGTCCATGGTCCCTGAACCAACGAGTGCCCAGGGCTCCTGCCCAGCCCAACAGATGACACCATGATGATCTTTGAAAAGAAGGTAGGACTTTGCCAGCTCCAGATTCCTGAGCTACCAAGCCAGGGAAAACCTAGAAGCAGACTGAACTGACCTATATCACATCAGAATGTTGTGTTGTTGGTGTCTAATGAAATGTGACTCCCTCGAAAGAGGCTACCTTCATCCCCAGACACCAGAGTAAGGAGCCTGGGAACAGAGAATTTGAAAATTCTTCTGGGGGAATAGAAACTCTGGCGTGTTGTAGGACTAGGGCCAGATATTCAAGGAGTCTATCCCAGCACACCTCTACAGGTACACAATTCATTTGAAAGGTCTGCAAAGTCCAGGCTACATTGCCTGCCAGAACCAGCGCTGACTGGTTCCTCAGCAGAAGGCTGTCTACGGAAATGCCCTGACAGCACAGTAGTTCTGGGGCCAGAAACTTGGTGAACACTCAAGGGACAGAAGACAGGCCACAAAGTACGGAGCACCCACAGCAAGTGTAGACATTGCGGGTGCAAGGAAAAGTGTGCAGCTTTGCATCCTTTATGTCCACGGAGGTGAGATAGTCTCCTTGATGAAGGGAGGTGATGACAGACCTGGTGGGTTCCATAAAGGAGTTTCTGAGCCCAAATGAAGGCATTTAGAGCCTTGAAATCCAAGATAGGGCGGATGACTGGTTTTGGAACTGAAAAGGATGGAGTAGAACCCCTAAAAATGTTCTGCAACAGGAACTGGGGCAATTATACCTTGTTCCAGATCTGGTCAGCAACATGGTAAGGTTAGCCTGAAGCCGTGTAGGGGATTAGTGGGTACCTAGCTGTCAGCCTTTGGGAACCACCTCCTACAGGTAAAGACCAACAGAAGTTCTACCAGTTTGGGGAGGGGGGCACCTTAATTCTAAAGAATTTGGTAGACTTAAGATATGTGGAAGGCTGGGGTGCTTAGTTTGGGGTTTAGTCAAGTTTGAGGGGGAGAATTTACAAAAGACTTTTCTTGACCAGTGAGTGACAAGTCCTCCCAGATTGAGGCTTTTTTGGCTAAGGAAGACAGGTGCTCTTACCACCATTAGCATCCTTCATGAGGGTATCCAGAGTGGACTGGTAAAGAGGTCTTTTGAAGGATATGCAAGCCAATCTCAGATCCAGGTTCTGCACTCCCCACCACCTTAGCCAAATCATCCTCTGGATGTGGACCAGTCAGAAAACTCATGGGGGCGCTGCACAGCACTCATCCTCCCTGTACAGCGGTGTCCACCTTTCATGCGCGGCACCCACCCTTACTAGGTGACACCCACCTTTCCTTCCACCCTTCCTGCACAGGAAACCCCAGGAAGACGTCTGCCAATAAGGAGCTGGGATTTGACTGAACTTCATTCCATTGGGTACATGTACGGCACAGGATAATTATTCGGTAATCAGCTGACAGCGCAGTTTTCGTACAAACATAAGGTGTTTATTTCTCACAAATACTGTACAAAACTTTATATAAAAACACTGCGAGCTGCATGGAGCCACGCTACCCCTCCCCCACCCTAACACTGACGTTATAAATTATAGGACAAAAAAAATGTACATGTGCAGTGCAGGTCACCCACCACCGGGTGGAGTAGTGCCGGCACACAAGCAGGACTCTCTATGTACATGGCAGCCTCGGCTCCGGACTGTACAGATATATATATATATATAGATTTAGAATATTTATTCACATATGGACAGTTTAATGCGACTGCTGAGGGTTCAGTTCATGAAGCACCAGGATCAGGATGATCCCTCATTGGTTGATGTCCAGTGTAGTCACCGGCTGATGTCCCGCCCTGTGTCCCAGTGTTTCAAGCTGTGATCGCTCTTCAGAGGGGAGAAGAATGGATGTTTCAGAGCCTCGGAGAGCGACAATCGTTTAGACGGTTCGTATTCCAACATTCCTTCTATGAGTTCGAAGAGCTGGCGGTGTTCTTCACTCGAGTCATTCAACATGTACCGCTGCAAGAGGAGGGAGGAGTCAGTCACGTGATCTCATCTTATTGGGGGGTTGTGTCATGTGATTCCCACCCTATAATACTAACTGGTATGGGGGGGGGGGGTGTTTGATGTGATCCCTCCTTATAATACTAATTGTTATATGGGGGTGGGGTGAGATTCCACATGATCCCATCCTATAATATTGGGGGGGATGGGTGGAGATGGCAATCTATAATGGGGTTAGTATTTGGGGGGGTGGGGCACATCCTGTACTGGGGATGGGGGGGGGGGGAGCTCTTGTCTTCTGCAATGACAACCCCCCCCCCCGGTGACAGAGGTATAGGTAGTTCCTGGTGGCGGTCATCCTTCTTACCCTCAGAGGTTTGCAGTTGTCTCGTACGTAGCGCCCCGCAGAGGAGCCCTCCTCCCAGTCCAGCCGACCGTGGTAGAAATACTTCTGCTTCCTGGAGGAGAGGAGTGACAGGTTAGATGAGCCCCCCAAGACACACAGGTCAGATGAGCCCCTTCCACCCCTCCCCCCGGAGACACACAGGTCAGATGAGCCCCTTCCACCCCTCCCCTCAGAGACACACAGATCAGATGAGCCCCTCCCCCCAGAGACACACAGGTCAGATGAGCCCCTCCCCCCAGAGACACACAGGTCAGATGAGCCCCTTCCACCCCTCCCCCCGGAGACACACAGGTCAGATGAGCCCCTCCCCCCGGAGACACACAGGTCAGACGAGCCCCTCCCCCCGGAGACACACAGGTCAGATGAGCCCCTCCCCCTGGAGACACACAGGTCAGATGAGCCCCTTCCACCCCTCCCCCGGAGACACACAGGTCAGATGAGCTCCTTCCACCCCTCCCCCCAGAGACACACAGGTCAGATGAGCTCCTTCCACCCCTCCCCCAGAGACACACAGGTCAGATGAGCCCCTCCCCCCGGAGACACACAGGTCAGATGAGCCCCTCCCCCCGGAGACACACAGGTCAGATGAGCCCCTCCCCCCGGAGACACACAGGTCAGATGAGCCCCTCCCCCTGGAGACACACAGGTCAGATGAGCCCCTTCCACCCCTCCCCCGGAGACACACAGGTTTAGAGGAGCCCCTTCCACCCCTCCCCCTGGAGACACACAGGTCAGATGAGCCCCTTCCACCCCTCCCCCCGGAGACACACAGGTCAGATGAGCCCCTTCCACCCCTCCCCCTGGAGACACACAGGTCAGATGAGCCCCTTCCACCCCTCCCCCCGGAGACACACAGGTCAGATGAGCCCCTTCCACCCCTCCCCCGGAGACACACAGGTCAGATGAGCCCCTTCCACCCCTCCCCCCGGAGACACACAGGTCAGAGGAGCCCCTTCCACCCCTCCCCCCGGAGACACACAGGTCAGATGAGCCCTTCCCCCCGGAGACACACAGGTCAGATGAGCCCCTCCCCCCAGAGACACACAGGTCAGATGAGCCCCTCCCCCGGAGACACACAGGTCAGATGAGCCCCTCCCCCGGAGACACACAGGTCAGATGAGCCCCTCCCCCCGGAGACACACAGGTCAGAGGAGCCCCTTCCACCCCTCCCCCAGAGACACACAGGTCAGATGAGCCCCTCCCCCCGGAGACACACAGGCCAGATGAGCCCCTCCCCCCGGAGACACACAGGTCAGATGAGCCCCTTCCACCCCTCCCCCAGAGACACACAGGTCAGATGAGCCCCTCCCCCCAGAGACACACAGGTCAGATGAGCCCCTCCCCCTGGAGACACACAGGTCAGATGAGCCCCTCCCCCCGGAGACACACAGGTCAGATGAGCCCCTTCCACCCCTCCCCCGGAGACACACAGGTCAGATGAGCCCCTCCCCCAGAGACACACAGGTCAGATGAGCCCCTCCCCCAGAGACACACAGGTCAGATGAGCCCCTCCCCCCAGAGACACACAGGTCAGATGAGCCCCTCCCCACCGGAGACACACAGGTCAGATGAGCCCCTCCCCACCGGAGACACACAGGTCAGATGAGCCCCTCCCCCCAGACACACACAGGTCAGATGAGCCCCTCCCCCCGGAGACACACAGGTCAGATGAGCCCCTCCCCCGGAGACACACAGGTCAGATGAGCCCCTTCCACCCCTCCCCCGGAGACACACAGGTCAGATGAGCCCCTTCCACCCCTCCCCCGGAGACACACAGGTCAGATGAGCCCCTTCCACCCCTCCCCCGGAGACACACAGGTCAGAGGAGCCCCTTCCACCCCTCCCCCAGAGACACACAGGTCAGATGAGCCCCTCCCCCCGGAGACACACAGGTCAGATGAGCCCCTCCCCCCGGAGACACACAGGTCAGAGGAGCCCCTTCCACCCCTCCCCCAGAGACACACAGGTCAGATGAGCCCCTCCCCCCAGAGACACACAGGTCAGATGAGCCCCTCCCCCCGGAGACACACAGGTCAGATGAGCCCCTCCCCCCAGAGACACACAGGTCAGATGAGCCCCTCCCCCAGAGACACACAGGTCAGATGAGCCCCTCCCCCAGAGACACACAGGTCAGATGAGCCCCTCCCCCCAGAGACACACAGGTCAGATGAGCCCCTCCCCCCGGAGACACACAGGTCAGATGAGCCCCTCCCCCAGAGACACACAGGTCAGATGAGCCCCTCCCCACCGGAGACACACAGGTCAGATGAGCCCCTCCCCCGGAGACACACAGGTCAGATGAGCCCCTCCCCCAGAGACACACAGGTCAGATGAGCCCCTCCCCCAGAGACACACAGGTCAGATGAGCCCCTCCCCCAGAGACACACAGGTCAGATGAGCCCCTCCCCCAGAGACACACAGGTCAGATGAGCCCCTTCCACCCCTCCCCCGGAGACACACAGGTCAGAGGAGCCCCTTCCACCCCTCCCCCTGGAGACACACAGGTCAGAGGAGCCCCTTCCACCCCTCCCCCAGAGACACACAGGTCAGATGAGCCCCTCCCCCCGGAGACACACAGGTCAGATGAGCCCCTCCCCCCGGAGACACACAGGTCAGATGAGCCCCTCCCCCCAGAGACACACAGGTCAGATGAGCCCCTCCCCCCAGAGACACACAGGTCAGATGAGCCCCTCCCCCAGAGACACACAGGTCAGATGAGCCCCTCCCCCCAGAGACACACAGGTCAGATGAGCCCCTCCCCCAGAGACACACAGGTCAGATGAGCCCCTCCCCCCAGAGACACACAGGTCAGATGAGCCCCTCCCCCCGGAGACACACAGGTCAGATGAGCCCCTCCCCCAGAGACACACAGGTCAGATGAGCCCCTCCCCACCGGAGACACACAGGTCAGATGAGCCCCTCCCCCGGAGACACACAGGTCAGATGAGCCCCTCCCCCCGGAGACACACAGGTCAGATGAGCCCCTCCCCCAGAGACACACAGGTCAGATGAGCCCCTCCCCCCAGAGACACACAGGTCAGATGAGCCCCTCCCCCAGAGACACACAGGTCAGATGAGCCCCTCCCCCAGAGACACACAGGTCAGATGAGCCCCTCCCCCAGAGACACACAGGTCAGATGAGCCCCTCCCCCAGAGACACACAGGTCAGATGAGCCCCTTCCACCCCCCCCCCCGGAGACACACAGGTCAGATGAGCCCCTTCCACCCCTCCCCCCGGAGACACACAGGTCAGATGAGCCCCTTCCACCCCTCCCCCCGGAGACACACAGGTCAGATGAGCCCCTTCCACCCCTCCCCCCGGAGACACACAGGTCAGATGAGCCCCTTCCACCCCTCCCCCCGGAGACACACAGGTCAGATGAGCCCCTCCCCACCGGAGACACACAGGTCAGATGAGCCCCTCCCCCGGAGACACACAGGTCAGATGAGCCCCTCCCCCAGAGACACACAGGTCAGATGAGCCCCTCCCCCAGAGACACACAGGTCAGATGAGCCCCTCCCCCAGAGACACACAGGTCAGATGAGCCCCTCCCCCAGAGACACACAGGTCAGATGAGCCCCTCCCCCAGAGACAACAGGTCAGATGAGCCCCTTCCACCCCTCCCCCCGGAGACACACAGGTCAGATGAGCCCCTTCCACCCCTCCCCCCGGAGACACACAGGTCAGATGAGCCCCTTCCACCCCTCCCCCCGGAGACACACAGGTCAGATGAGCCCCTTCCACCCCTCCCCCCGGAGACACACAGGTCAGATGAGCCCTTCCACCCCTCCCCCCGGAGACACACAGGTCAGATGAGCCCTTCCACCCCTCCCCCCGGAGACACACAGGTCAGATGAGCCCCTCCCCAGAGACACACAGGTCAGATGAGCCCCTCCCCCAGAGACACACAGGTCAGATGAGCCCCTCCCCAGAGACACACAGGTCAGATGAGCCCCTCCCCCAGAGACACACAGGTCAGATGAGCCCCTCCCCCAGAGGACACACAGGTCAGATGAGCCCCCTCCCCAGAGACACACAGGTCAGATGAGCCCTCCCCCCAGAGACACACAGGTCAGATGAGCCCCTCCCCCCAGAGACACACAGGTCAGATGAGCCCCTCCCCCAGAGACACACAGGTCAGATGAGCCCCTCCCCCCAGAGACACACAGGTCAGATGAGCCCCTCCCCCAGAGACACACAGGTCAGATGAGCCCCTCCCCCCAGAGACACACAGGTCAGATGAGCCCCTCCCCCCCGGAGACACACAGGTCAGATGAGCCCCCTCCCCCAGAGACACACAGGTCAGATGAGCCCCTCCCCACCGGAGACACACAGGTCAGATGAGCCCCTCCCCCGGAGACACACAGGTCAGATGAGCCCCTCCCCCCGGGAGACACACAGGTCAGATGAGCCCCTCCCCCAGAGACACACAGGTCAGATGAGCCCCTCCCCCCAGAGACACACAGGTCAGATGAGCCCCTCCCCCAGAGACACACAGGTCAGATGAGCCCCTCCCCCAGAGACACACAGGTCAGATGAGCCCCTCCCCCAGAGACACACAGGTCAGATGAGCCCCTCCCCCAGAGACACACAGGTCAGATGAGCCCCTTCCACCCCTCCCCCCGGAGACACACAGGTCAGATGAGCCCCTTCCACCCCTCCCCCCGGAGACACACAGGTCAGATGAGCCCCTTCCACCCCTCCCCCCGGAGACACACAGGTCAGATGAGCCCCTTCCACCCCTCCCCCCGGAGACACACAGGTCAGATGAGCCCCTCCCCACCGGAGACACACAGGTCAGATGAGCCCCTCCCCCGGAGACACACAGGTCAGATGAGCCCCTCCCCCAGAGACACACAGGTCAGATGAGCCCCCTCCCCCAGAGACACACAGGTCAGATGAGCCCCTCCCCCAGAGACACACAGGTCAGATGAGCCCCTCCCCCAGAGACACACAGGTCAGATGAGCCCCTCCCCCAGAGACACACAGGTCAGATGAGCCCCTCCCCCAGAGACACACAGGTCAGATGAGCCCCTTCCACCCCTCCCCCCGGAGACACACAGGTCAGATGAGCCCCTTCCACCCCTCCCCCCGGAGACACACAGGTCAGATGAGCCCCTTCCACCCCTCCCCCCGGAGACACACAGGTCAGATGAGCCCCTTCCACCCCTCCCCCCGGAGACACACAGGTCAGATGAGCCCCTTCCACCCCTCCCCCCGGAGACACACAGGTCAGATGAGCCCCTTCCACCCCTCCCCCAGAGACACACAGGTCAGATGAGCCCCTCCCCCAGAGACACACAGGTCAGATGAGCCCCTCCCCCAGAGACACACAGGTCAGATGAGCCCCTCCCCCAGAGACACACAGGTCAGATGAGCCCCTCCCCCAGAGACACACAGGTCAGATGAGCCCCTCCCCCCAGAGACACACAGGTCAGATGAGCCCCTCCCCCCAGACACACACAGGTCAGATGAGCCCCTCCCCCCGGAGACACACAGGTCAGATGAGCCCCTCCCCCCAGAGACACACAGGTCAGATGAGCCCCTCCCCCCAGACACACACAGGTCAGATGAGCCCCTCCCCCCGGAGACACACAGGTCAGATGAGCCCCTCCCCCCAGAGACACACAGGTCAGATGAGCCCTTCCCCCGGAGACACACAGGTCAGATGAGCCCCTCCCCACCGGAGACACACAGGTCAGATGAGCCCCTCCCCCCAGAGACACACAGGTCAGATGAGCCCTTCCCCCGGAGACACACAGGTCAGATGAGCCCCTCCCCACCGGAGACACACAGGTCAGATGAGCCCCTCCCCCAGAGACACACAGGTCAGATGAGCCCCTCCCCCAGAGACACACAGGTCAGATGAGCCCCTCCCCCAGAGACACACAGGTCAGATGAGCCCCTCCCCCAGAGACACACAGGTCAGATGAGCCCCTTCCACCCCTCCCCCCGGAGACACACAGGTCAGATGAGCCCCTTCCACCCCTCCCCCCGGAGACACACAGGTCAGATGAGCCCCTTCCACCCCTCCCCCCGGAGACACACAGGTCAGATGAGCCCCTTCCACCGCTCCCCCCGGAGACACACAGGTCAGATGAGCCCCTTCCACCCCTCCCCCCGGAGACATACAGGTCAGATGAGCCCCTCCCCCGAACAATTCCTTACCGTGTTTTTCGGACCATCCTGGGGGGGATGGGGCCCAGGATCCTCTCCATCATAGCCAGGTGCTCCTTGTTGTCATGTGTCTGCAGAGAAGAGCGCCACCATGAGGACAGGTCGGGGGGTCAGTGGTCACACATTAGGGGTACACACATATTAGGGGGTACACTCACCTGGAAGAGGGTGAAGCCCACATAATACTCGAAGACAATACATCCAATACTCCATACATCACATGGCTGGTTCCACCCGAGCTCTGCAGAGGGGGAGGGGCACACTGAGGTCATACAAGGCTACAGAAAACAAACGACTCCTAAAAACACACCGAGGACTCGGCACTCACCAAGAATCACCTCCGGCGCTCGGTAATGGCGGGTGGACACGATGGTGCTGTGGTGTTCGCTGTCAAATGTGGCGCTGCCAAAATCTACTACTCTGACGTCAGTTTTCTTCACACATCGCTCATCCCTCTTCTGAGAAAAACACCGGGGACATCGTTACCAAAATGTTCCCCCCTCCCCGGATGACATCACCCCTCCCCTAATAATCCCCCCCGGGTGACATCACCCCCTCCCCTAATAATCCCCCCCGGGTGACATCACCCCCTCCCCTAATATTCCCCCCCCCGGATGATATCACCCCTCCTAATAACCCACCCCCCGGGTGGCATCACCCCCTCCCCTAATAATCCCCCCCCGGGTGACATCACCCCCTCCCCTAATAACCCACCCCCCGGGTGACATCACCCCTCCTAATAATCCCCCCCCGGGTGACATCACCCCCACCTCTAATAATCCCCCCCCGGGTGACATCACCCCCACCTCTAATAATCCCCCCCGGGTGACGTCACCCCCTCCCCTAATAATCCCCCCCCCCCCCGGGTGGACATCACCCCCTCCCCTAATAATCCCCCCCCGGGTGACATCACCCCTCCCCTAATAATCCCCCCCCAGGTGACATCACCCCCACTCTAATAATCCCCCCGGGTGACATCACCCCCTCCCCTAATAATTCCCCCCCCGGAATGACATCAACCCCCCTCTAATAATCTCCCCCCCGATGACATCAGGTGATGTGAGGTGGGTACCTACCTTCTCCACGTTGTAGGTCAGGTCGTAGTCAGAATCCACAAACAGGATGTTCTCAGGTTTCAGGTCGGTGTGAGTCAGTTTGTTGTCATGGAGAACTGCCAATCAGAGGAAAGAATTAGGATGGGGGAGGTCACACGGCACTCAGCCAAGTCACATGACACACCCGGTACTTACATTTCACCGCCAGGCACACCTGCTGGGCCATGTGCCGCACCTGGTGGATGGGGTACGGCAGGTAGTTGTTCTCTTTTAGGAAATCGAAGGTGCTGAGACCCAAAAGCTCGAAAGAGATGCACATGTGCCCGTGATACTCGAACCAATCGAACATCCGTACACAGAGACTGCGGGGCAAAACACGTCATGTATACCGACTGTCCATACAAGGGGAGCGCCAGGAGATGGGCGGGAAAGGGGGGAGCGCCAGGAGACGGGCAGGAAAGAGGGGGAGTGAGCACCAGGGATTGTGGGTAAGGGGCATTCATGAAGTTTTCCGCCTCCCTTCAATGTTATGTTGGGTGTATAAATGAATTTCTTCTCAGTAATCTGCACTCGGCGTCCCATAATGACAAAGTGACACAGAACGGTAGGAATGTCGGGAATTATGAACATTTATGAAGTACGCAGCACTTTGGCAGCAATCTCAGCCAGGAGTCTTTATGGGGATGAGGCCACAAGCTCTGCAAACCGGGACGGATGGGGGAGAGGGTGGGATTTAATTTTACATTCCAGGTTGGATGCGGGAGAGAGGACAGTCCGGAGTCTGGTGGTTTTTTTTTTTTTTTTTTTTTTACACATTCCGGGTCGGATGGGGGAGAGACATGCGTGGGGGGGGCCGGGCGCGCGCGGACAGTACGGGTCGGGTGGGGGAGAGGGGTCAGTCGGGGGTTTCTTTTATAATTTTACATTCCGGGTCGGATGGAGAACAGACATACGTCGGGGGGTCCTCACCACTATGGAATGGGTTTTCATTGAGGAGATCTCTGTACTTTGCTCCATTCAGCTTTCCCTCAACCCTGACCAGTCTCCTAGTCTCACTGTGAGGCCTTGTATAGAGGTGTGAGCCTTTCCAAATTAATTTATCACCGCTGGGCCTACAGTCAAGTGGTGGAAACATCTCAGGAGACACCTGAGTGAAATTCCAAGTGTTGCTACGAAGAGTCTGGATACTTCTGCCGATGAGAGTTCAGTTTTTTGTTTTTCATATATTCCGACATTTCTACCATTGTGTGTCACTTTGTCATTATGGGATGCCGAGTGCAGATTTATGAGAGAAAAGAAAAAAGAATGTAAAACAGCTTTAGTATCATCAGACCGCAACAGAAAATAGAAGACCATGAAGGGGGTCTGAGTACTTTATGAATGCCCTGTATAGGGAAGGAGCACCGGGGCACCTCAGGTATAGAGGAAGGGAGAGAGAGCTAGGTTCCCCCCCCGGGCACAGGAAAGGGATCGCCAGGCACAGTAGGCACAGGGAAGGGATCGCCGGGGCACAGTAGGCACAGGGAAGGGATCGCCAGGCACAGTAGGTACAGGGAAGGGATCGCCAGGCACAGTAGGTACAGGGAAGGGATCGCCAGGCACAGTAGGCACAGGGAAGGGATCGCCAGGCACAGTAGGCACAGGGAAGGGATCGCCAGGCACAGTAGGCACAGGGAAGGGATCGCCAGGCACAGTAGGTACAGGGAAGGGATCGCCAGGCACAGTAGGCACAGGGAAGGGATCGCCAGGCACAGTAGGTACAGGGAAGGGATCGCCAGGCACAGTAGGTACAGGGAAGGGATCGCCAGGCACAGTAGGTACAGGGAAGGGATCGGTGGGGCACAGTAGGCACAGGGAAGGGATCGCCAGGCACAGTAGGTACAGGGAAGGGATCGGTGGGGCACAGTAAGTGAAGTAAAGGGTCACTTACTATTTGTTTTCTGGGTCCTTCTCTGTAAGCTTCTTCAGCACGTTGATCTCCAGCCGTGCCGCCTCTTTGTATTTCTCAACATTTTTAATGATTTTTAGAGCCACTCGGGTGCCTGACCTGCAGCACAACACAGAAGAGGAAAGTGATCTCTGTGTCCCCCGAGGGGGCAATGTTTTCACACATCGCCTCAGCGTTGTCATCATTTACACAACCCGTAATTATAGAGGGCGGCACACTTCCTGCACACGGATCACACCACCACCAGCTCTATGTATGGAAGAATACACATCTACCCCAGAACGCTTATCCACTGGCTGACCAATCACATACCTGGTACAATCGGCCTTCAAGTGGTTATACCGGGTGCAGGCCTCACCCCGGTACTATTTATTTGTAATCTTAGAGGCTAACTAGCTGCTGGACTGTCTTTACAAGCAGTGGGAGGGTATGGAGTCTCCCCCCTCCCCCCCTGGGGTTTACACATCTAGAGAGGACATTTCTGGCCATTCATCTTTGTAAAATATCTCAAGCTCTGTCAGATTGGATGGAGAGCGTCTGTGAACAGCAATTTTCAAGTCTTGTCACAGATTCTCAATGTGATTTAGGTCTGGACTGTGACTGGGCCATTCTAACACATGAATATGCTTTGATCTAAACCATTCCATTGTAGCTCTGGCTGGATGTTTCGGGTCGTTGTCCTGCTGGAAGGTGAACCTCCACCCCAGTCTCAAGTCTTTTGTAGACTCTAACAGGTTTTCTTCCAAGATCGTCCTGTATTTGTCTCCATCCATCTTCTCATCAACTCTGACCAGCTTCCCTGTCCCCGCTGAAGAAAACCATCCCCACCACATGATGCTGCCACCACCATGTTTCACGGTGGGGATGGTGTGTTCAGGGTGATGTGCAGTGTTAGTTTTCCCCACACATAGCGTTTTACTTTTAGGCCATAAAGTTGAATTTTGGTCTCATGTGACCAGATCACCTTCTTCCACATGTTTGCTGTGTCCTCCACATGGCTTCTCACAAACTACAAACAGGACTTCTTATGACTTTCTTTCACCAATGTCTTTCTTCTTGTCACTCTTCCATAAAGGGCAGATTTGTGGAGAACACGACTAATAGTTGTCCTGTGGACAGATTCTCCCACCTGAGCTGTGGATCTCTGCAGCTCCTCCAGAGTTACCATGGACCTCTTGGCTCTTCTCTGATGAATGCTCTCCTTGCCCGGCCGGTCAGTTTAGGTGGACGGCCATGTCTTGGTAGGTTTGCAGTTGTGCCATACTCTTTCCATTTTCCGATGATGGATTGAACAGAGCTCCGTGAGATGTTCAAAGCTTGGGAGATTTTTTTATAACCTAACCCTGCTTTATACTTCTCCACAACTTTATCCCTGACCTGTCTGGTGTGTTCCTTGGCCTTCATGATGCTGTTTGTTCACTAAGGTTCTCTAACAAACCTCTGAGGGCTTCACAGAACAGCTGTATTTATACTGAGATTAAATGACACACAGGTGGACTCTATTTACTAATTAGGTGACTTCTGAAGGCAATTGGTTCCTCTAGATTTTAGTTATCAGAGTAAAGGGGGCTGAATACAAATGCCCCTCCCCCACACTTTTCACATATTTATTTGTATCATTTATCATTTTCCTTCCACTTCACAATTATGTGACACTTTGTGTTGGTCCATCACATAAAATCCCAATAAAATACATTTACATTTTTGGTTTTAACTAGACATGCACAGTCGAAAAACACATTTTTTTCCATTCTATTTTTTGGATAATTTGTTATGATTGATAGTTGTTATTCTGAATACTTTAACGGATAAATTAGAATTTGTTGCATTCCATTTGCATAGATGCGTTATTCGTCATTTCGAAAGAGCGAAAATAAGAAAATCTAAAATTTTGAAAGAACGAAAACCCGAAAGAAAATATTCGGATCATTTATATTATAATTAAAATATTAAAGTTTATTAACCATTATAATTATAAAATAGTTATAAAAACTTAACCACTTAAGGACTGGAAGGATTTGCCCCCTAATGACCAGGCCATTTTTTGCGATACGGCACTGCGTTACTTTAAATGACAGTTGCGCGGTCGTGCGACATTGTACCCAAACAAAATTGACGTCCTTTTTTTCCCACAAATGGAGCTTTCTTTTGGTGGCGTTTGATCACCTCTGTGGTTTTTTATTTTTTGCACTATGAACAAAAAACTAAAAAGCGACAATTTTGAAAAAATAAATAATTTTTTGCTATAATATCCAAAAAAAATAGTTTGAAACAAATTTCTTCATCAGCTTAGGCCAATATGTATTTTTGTAAAAGTAATGGCGGTGATCTGCTATTTTTAGCAGGACTATGACATTGTGGCGGACACATCGGACACTATTTTGGGACCATTGACAATTATACAGTGATATAAAATATACACCGATTACTGTACAAATGTCAGTGGTGGGAAAGGGGCGATCAAGGGGTTAAAGAGGAAGTAAACCCTCTTCGTTCCCTGCAAAGCAAAAGCATAATGGGCTAGTATACATCGCATCGTAGCCCGTGAGGTCACCGCTGCGTCCATCTTCACCCCTCTTCCTTCCAAGGGCTCAGGCTCTGTTACTGGCCGAGTCACGGCACGATCGTGTCCTTCCTTCAGTGTGCATGCGCTGACATTGGCGCAAGCGTATATGGTAAATATCTCCTAAACCATATAGGTTTAGTAGACATTTCCAGTACCTACAGGTAAGCCTTATTATAGGCTCACCTGTAGGGAAAACTTGTACATACACAGGGTTTACAACCACTTTAAATGTGTTCCCTGGGAGGTGTTTCTAACTGTGGAGGGAGGGGACTGACTAGAGGAGACCAATCGCTGTTCCTGATCACTAGGAACAGCAGATCTCTCTCCTCCTCCTGTCA
The DNA here is from genome assembly GCA_037953035.1 of Aquarana catesbeiana. Lineage (NCBI taxonomy): Eukaryota > Metazoa > Chordata > Amphibia > Anura > Ranidae > Aquarana > Aquarana catesbeiana. The sequence goes on from JBBHAA010003923.1 coordinate 55,032, forward strand.
GAACGGGGATCTGTTTACATTGACAGATCCCCCATTCTGTCTCTGTGGAGCGATCGTGGGCGGAGATTGCGGACGCGCACATGCCCCTTATCGCTCTTAAAAGCGCCCGATGTACACCTACGGTGATTCGCCCAGAAGAGCCAACTGGCCACAGTATGACGGCGACTAAGTATTGGGGGGATTTCCTTTCAAAATGTGGCTGTTGGTGAATGTAACAAATATACAAAATTTATCAGAAGTTACGAATTATCCGAAACAACGAATCCCGGATCATTTGGAATTTCGGATAAATTTGGATTCGTTACGTTCACTAAAAAAAAAAAATCAAAATTTAAAAGAAAATTCCAATACCTCTAAAGTTATTTATAGAATATTATTATTATTACAGATACTCCTCATTTAACACCTTACCTGTGTAACGATCGCTCAGACTCAGGACCGGCTCCTCCCTCCTGAACGAGACGCTGTACATCATTGGATTGTACAGTGCAGTACAGAATTCTCATTTGTGTTCTGTACTTATGCAAATTAAAACAAAGTTATTGAGTGGGAGGAGTTTGGACCTTTTTGTTTAATCACAGTACAGAAGTTAAGAATGCTTAAAATATTGATTACATGGCGTGACTCCTCGTTTAACAAGGTCATTAAGTTAGGAGTATCAAAAATAAATAAACTTAATATTTTAATTATAATAGAAATCTGAATGTTATTTGTTTTTTCGGATTTTCGTTCTTTTAAAAAATTTGTTCTTGTAAAATTGAGTTAAATGGTCTTCCGTCAACTTGGATGTTTTCGCATTAACAAATATGCCGAATTTGGAAATAAAACGAATTGCACGTGTCTAGTTGTAACATGACAATATATGGGGTATGAATACTTTTTCCAGGGACTGTATATTATTGGGGGGGGGGGGTACAATATAAAATGTTTGGGGGGTTCCAAGTAATAAAACACACAATTACTACATGTAAACAAAGTGCCAGGACAGGCGGGGGGAGGGAGGGATCACTTACTGTCGGTGGTCTACACACTGCACAACTCGGCCAAAGGTACCCTCGCCCAGGGTGCTGACAATCTCATCTGTGGGGAAAAGCAGAGAGAAGGCGGGTCAGGTAGGAGGGGCCTGGGAAGGGGGGGCGGTGACATCAGGCGGCTGGGCGTGAGCCATAATCAGTTACTCTAACGTCTTCCTGCCCTCCGTCTAGCATATATATAATATATATATATACAGGTGGCTATATACAGAGTATGGTAAATAATATAGAGGAGGAAGAGGAGGAGGATGAGGAAGAGGAGGAGGAAGGGGGATGGGGGGGCTTTTCTCTGCATTAATCAAAAACACAAAAATAAAGACAGACAGGTGTGCAGCGTCTCTGGGGGGGAGGGGGGGATCTTAGAACTAGAGAGCTAAATTATGTTACGATTTGGCTGTACATCTTTCTTGTAGCCAGTCGCCGTTGCGATAGATCAGGTGACCCTCCACGTCGTCTTCCACACTCTTGGCCTGCCTGCTGCTGCTCTGGCGACTTCTCTGTTCGGGGGACCCCGTCATTCCCGGCATAACACCACCATTCACCAGCCAATCAGATTTTCAAACCAGCGGCACAAAGGTTGGTTGGTTTGGAAATTCATTCACAGTGTAGTTTGAGGTAGGAGGAGGGTGTGCAGTAGATTCCCAGCCAATTCATACGGCACATAGGAATATATAACGATAGGGATATTGCAAGGGAACAGGTCAAGATACAAATACACTAACCAGAAAATCAAAAAAATAATAAAAAGAAAATCAAACCAAAAAAAAAAAAAAAAAAATAAAAAAAAAAATAAAATAAAAAACAATTCTGCTTTATGTTTTCTTTTCATCTTTGCAAAAGCAGGAAAATCAGGAGCTAAAAAGAGAAGAAGGTGCTGGAGGCTGCCCGGAGTACCCCTTTAATTACCCCCCCCCCCCCTCCCCCGGGGGACATAGGGAGCTATATACTCTACTGGGGGGACCAGATAAACTATATACCCCAGGTACATCTATATATACACACACCACAGGGGGAGGGGGGACCTAACAATATACCCCCCTCCCCCCGGTACCCCTGTAATGAGGGAGCCACATACACTGAGGGGGGGGCGGGGTCAACTAACTATATACCCCCCCCCCCTTACCCTTGTAATTAGGGAGCCACATACACTGGGGGAGGGGAGGGGTGGGGGTTGTAATAGAGTAGAATGAGCCGGCATTGGACACACACATAAGGCGTATTCTGTACACAGGCCAGGCTACAAGAGACTACGGGGGAGGGGGGGACATACAGGGATATCTAGCATGCGTTCAGTGAGGACAAGCCCCTCCCACCTCTCTAACCCCAACAATACAAAGGAAGCATTATGGGGGTGCACTTACCGAGACTTGCCCTAAGAGAAAAGGGAAAGGGGGGAGCGGAATGAGCTCAGCTCCGGGGAATACTCACCGAGGACGAGCGACTATAAGACCTTGTTCTACGCTTCCTGCGCTTCTGCTGCTTCCGCCGGCTGCTCTTCCCGCTCCGGTAACTGTCTTCCCGGGAACGCCGGTAATCGTAGGAATGGCGGTACTCCGCGTCATAGTACTGGTCTCTGTCCCGGCTGTAATTGTTCCTCCGGTACGTGTCTACATATCTGCGATCGTACGCTCGTCTGTCTGATGATCGCGCGTCATAACTGAGGAGGAGACAATGGAAAGGTTTAATGTCACTGGTAGAGCCGTATGCCCATTCCCCCGCCAGAAAACTTCCTTCCCATCCCCCCCCCAATACTACTTCCCAAACCTCCCACCAATCCTCCCTCCCAACCCCCCACCCCCAATCCAATCCTCCTTGGTGGGGAGGGGACCACAATTACGCTGCTGGAGATGTTCCCAGCCCCCACCATAGCCTCATCTCCTAAGGAAAAGGCGAGACATGCGGGTGAGGAGAACGCAGACTAGAAACAAGGTCCGGAAAAAGGTAATGACAAGAAACCAACACGTCAAACCCCAACACCACCTACCTCCGCGACCTTTCATGGTAACTGTCGCCCCGCCTGTGACGTCGGTCACGGCCTCGGCCACTGCTGCTGCTTCGCGACCTGCTTCTCCTCCGGTGCTTCCGGCTTCTGTAACGCTCGTGGTAACTCCCTCGGCTCCGCCTCTCCGATGACCGGTACCGTCTGGAGTGCGGCATCTAAAAAAATACAACCAACCAATCAATATACAGCCCGATTGCTTGTCCTACCCAACTAACCTGAAGAGGGCACTCTTCCTTGAGCATAGGCTTCCCCATCATGTGCCAATTATACCCCCTATACGCCAAAACAACCCCCTCTGCTTGGAGTGTGAGGTGAGGGGACGCATCTTATTCTAAAATGAAGGACCTTCCACCCCGAGATCTCCCATCACCCTACACAAGGATGGACCATCCATCCACCCTGAGATCTCCCATCACCCTACACAAGGATGGACCATCCATCCACCCTGAGATCTCCCATCACCCTACACAAGGATAGACCATCCACCCACCCTGAGATCTCCCATCACCCTACACAAGGATGGACCATCCACCCACCCCGAGATCTCCCATCACCCTACACAAGGATGGACCATCCACCCACCCCGAGATCTCCCATCACCCTACACAAGGATGGACCATCCACCCACCTCGAGATCTCCCATCACCCTACACAAGGATGGACCATCCACCCACCCTGAGATCTCCCATCACCCTACACAAGGATAGACCATCCACCCACCCTGAGATCTCCCATCACCCTACACAAGGATGGACCATCCATCCACCCTGAGATCTCCCATCACCCTACACAAGGATAGACCATCCACCTCGAGATCTCCCATCACCCTACACAAGGATAGACCATCCACCTCGAGATCTCCCATCACCCTACACAAGGATAGACCATCCACCCCGAGATCTCCCATCACCCTACACAAGGATAGACCATCCACCCACCCTGAGATCTCCCATCACCCTACACAAGGATAGACCATCCACCCACCCTGAGATCTCCCATCACCCTACACAAGGATAGACCATCCACCCACCCTGAGATCTCCCATCACCCTACACAAGGATAGACCATCCACCCACCCTGAGATCTCCCATCACCCTACACAAGGATAGACCATCCACCTCGAGATCTCCCATCACCCTACACAAGGATAGACCATCCACCTCGAGATCTCCCATCACCCTACACAAGGATAGACCATCCACCCCGAGATCTCCCATCACCCTACACAAGGATAGACCATCCACCCCGAGATCTCCCATCACCCTACACAAGGATAGACCATCCACCCACCCTGAGATCTCCCATCACCCTACACAAGGATAGACCATCCACCTGGAGATCTCCCATCACCCTACACAAGGATGGACCATCCACCCACCCCGAGATCTCCCATCACCCTACACAAGGATGGACCATCCATCCACCCCGAGATCTCCCATCACCCTACATAAGGATAGACCATCCACCTCGAGATCTCCCATCACCCTACACAAGGATGGACCATCCACCCACCTCGAGATCTCCCATCACCCTACACAAGGATAGAGCATCCACCCCGAAATCTCCCATCACCCTACACAAGGATGGACCTTCCATACGGGAAGAAATATACAGATTGGTATGAAGGCAGAGTGAGGGTACGGTATGAGGTTTGTGGGGGGTGATGGGAGATCCTCACACGTAGATTGGTATAACATTGGGGGAGATAGTACACTGGGATCAGTATGTTTGGGGGGGGGGGGTCCCCCTCCAAATGTTATATATAGATCAGGAGTGTCCAATCTTCTGACCTTCCTGGGCCACACTAGAAGAGGACCTGTCTTTGGCCACACATTAAATACACAAATAAGGAGAGCCGATAATGAATTGTAAATAAAAGTAAGAGGGCGAACGTAAAACGAGAGCGATATCTGAAGCATCGATATCTGGTTGGATGGATGAAGGAGCGATTGTGAATGAACTCCCGAGGTGCTCAGCAGATATTTGGGTCATTTTGCACCCGGTGTTCTTCATCCTCACAGATCTTGGTGCCGCCGGACATGGATGACATGAAGGTGGCGGGATTGTGAAGAGTGAGAGAAGAGAAAATGTATAAAAGTCCAGTAAAGAGGTCCGGTCATCTCCAGAGGTCACCTTCAGAGAGGTCCGCTGTGTGTTTACCGAGTGGAAACCCATCTTTACAACAAAAGTAACCAATTGCTGACCCGTCACAGATATGATACTCTTGCTTGGGGGAGGTGACAATCATGTACAACAGATTACTGTATCATGTGATCGGTCCTCAATGATCATATGAGAATGTAAACAACCTGTCAGGAATGGGTTCATCCATTGTGATTGGCCCAAAGTAATCACATGGTACATCACATGGTATATCCCTGCAAGACTTTACCCTCTACAAATCTGCCCTTCTCAAATACAACTCCTGCCTCCACACTGCTAAACAATCCTCCTACAACACTCATCCAAACCTAGTCTACTTTTTTGTACCCTTGCTTCCTTACATCACCCCCTCTCTGCCCCCACCCACCAACTTGCTTACCAGATTGCCAACCATTTCAAAAGCAAAATCGACAATTTGGGAGGAGATATCCAGCATTCAACTTCCTCCCCCACCCAACACATCAGGTCCAACACCGCACTCCTCCTCCTGCCCAGTTACCACTGATGAGTTGATAAACTCCTCTCCATGGCCCACCTCACCACGTGTCCCCTGGACTCTGTCCCCTCACAATTACTGCGACCACCTTCCCGCTCTATCCTCAACTCCCTAACCCACATCTTCAACCTCTCCCTCTCCTCCGGCACCTTTCCTTCCCCACTCAAACGTGCACTGGTTACCCCCATACTAAACCCCACCTGTTTGAATAACTTAAGACCCATCTCCTGCTCCCATTTGCCTCCAAGTTCATAGAACGCCTTGTCCATGACCGAATGAGTCGCTACCTTACGAACAACAACCTTCTCGACACCCTACAATACCGCTTCCGTCCACAACATTCTACTGAAACTGCCACTAGAACTCACCAATGACCTACTAACTGCTAAAACCAATGGCCATTACTTCATACTCTAATGCCGCGTACACACGATCAGATTTTCCGACATGAAATACTGGATGTGAGATTGTTGGCGCTAAGTCCGACCGTGTGTATGCTCCATCAGACATTTGTCGGACTATCCACCAACAAATGTTGGCTAGCAGGTTCTCAAATTTTCCGCCAACAAAATGTGTGTTGTCAGACTTTGAGAGAGTGTGTACACAAGTCCAAAGTACAAACACGCATGCTCGGAATCCAGGACGAGCCGGAAGTGATTGGTCTTGTAAAACTAGTGTTCGTAATGAAGATATCATATCGGCTCGTCATACGTCTTGTACGTCACTACATTCATAATTGTTGGCCAACATTTGTGTGATCGTGTGAATGCAAGACAAGTTGGAGCCAACAATCTTCGAACAAAATTCCATGGTTTTGTTGTTGGAAAGTCCGATCGTGTGTACGGGGCATTAAACCTCTCTGCTGCCTTCCACACAGTTGACCACCTGCTCCTCCTCAGCAAACTCCACTCCCTTGGCCTCTGTGATTCTGCTTTATCCTGGTTCTCCTCCTACCTACCTCAGCGTACTTTGTGTCACTTACGACACCTCCGCTCCTCTTCTTCTCTCTGTTGGGGTACCCCAAGGCTCCATCCTTGGGCCTCTCCTATTCTCACTCTATACCTCTTCCCTGGGCCAGTTAATAACCTCCCATGGCTTCCAATACCACCTCTATGCCGATGACACCCAAATCTATCTCTCCACCCCTCCCCCTCGATCTCCTCACGGATCTCAAACTTACTGAATGACATCTCGGTATGGATGTCACACCACTTCCTCAAACTCAATCTGTCTAAAGCTGAGATTGTTATATTTCCTCCTTCTCAGCCCCCCTCCATGACCATTAATATCAACAGCACAACCATTGGTCCCTCCACACATGCCAGGGTCCTGGGTGTAATCCTTGACTCTGACCTCTCCTTCAGCCCCCATATCCAATCACTGGCTAAATCCTGCCGCCTTAACCTCCGCAACATCTCCAGAATTCCACCCTTCCTGACTAATGACACCACAAAGCAATTTATTCACTCCTTGATTATTTCCCACCTTGACTAGGGCAACTCTCTCCTTAATGGCCGACCCTTACACAGGCTCCTCCCCCCTTCAGTCTATTATGAATGCTGCTGCTAGACTAATACACCTCACTAATCGATCCGTGACTGCTGCCCCTCTCTGCCAATCTCTTCACTGGCTTCCCCTCCCCCACCGTATAAAATTCAAAATATTAACCATAACATACAAGGCCATTCACAACATCGCCCCCATCTACATCACCAACCTCATCTACAGATATCGCCCAAATCGCCCCCTCCGCTCCTCCCAGGACCTCCTGATCTCTATCTCCCTTGTTACCTCCTCCCATGCCCGCCTTCAGGACTTCTCCAGAGCCTCTCCCATCCTCTGGAACAGTGTTCCTCAACTCCAGTCCTCAAGGTGCCCCAACGGGTCGTGTTTTCAGGATTTCCCTCAGATGAACAGCTGTGGTAATTACTAAGGCAGTGAAACTGATCAAATCACCTGTGCAAAATAATGGGAGGCCTGAAAACATGACCTGTTGGGGCGCCTTGAGGACTGGAGTTGAGAAACACGGCACTAGAACTCCCTTCCCCGGTATATCCGATCAGCCCCTAACCTGTCCACCTCCAGGACTTCTCCAGAGCCTCTCCCATCCTCTAGAACTCCCTGCCCCGGTATATCCGATCAGCCCCTAACCTGTCCTCCTCCAGGACTTCTCCAGAGCCTCTCCCATCCTCTAGAACTCCCTGCCCCGGTATATCCGATCAGCCCCTAACCTGTCCTCCTCCAGGACTTCTCCAGAGCCTCTCCCATCCTCTAGAACTCCCTGCCCCGGTATATCCGATCAGCCCCTAACCTGTCCTCCTCCAGGACTTCTCCAGAGCCTCTCCCATCCTCTAGAACTCCCTGCCCCCGGTATATCCGATCAGCCCCTAACCTGTCCTCCTCCAGAGCCTCTCCCATCCTCTAGAACTCCCTGCCCCGGTATATCCGATCAGCCCCTAACCTGTCCTCCTCCAGAGCCTCTCCCATCCTCTAGAACTCCCTGCCCCGGTATATCCGATCAGCCCCTAACCTGTCCTCCTCCAGGACTTCTCCAGAGCCTCTCCCATCCTCTAGAACTCCCTGCCCCGGTATATCCGATCAGCCCCTAACCTGTCCTCCTCCAGGACTTCTCCAGAGCCTCTCCCATCCTCTAGAACTCCCTGCCCCGGTATATCCGATCAGCCCCTAACCTGTCCTCCTCCAGAGCCTCTCCCATCCTCTAGTACTCCCTTCCCCGGTATATCCGATCAGCCCCTAACCTGTCCAGAACCAGGACTTCTCCAGAGCCTCTCCCATCCTCTAGAACTCCCTGCCCCGGTATATCCGATCAGCCCCTAACCTGTCCTCCTCCAGAGCCTCTCCCATCCTCTAGTACTCCCTTCCCCGGTATATCCGATCAGCCCCTAACCTGTCCAGAACCAGGACTTCTCCAGAGCCTCTCCCATCCTCGGTATATCCGATCAGCCCCTAACCTGTCCACCTTTAGGAGATCTCTGAAAGCTCAGTTAGACCCCTTTCACACTGAGGTGTTTTTCAGGCGCTCTTGGGATAAAAATAGTGTTCATAAAGCGCCTGAAAAACTTCTTCCCTGCAGCATCATACCCCGAGTGCTTCCACACTGAGGCAATACGATAGTGGGGCGTTAAATAAACTTCTACAAGCAGCATCTTTGGAGCCGCATATACACCCCTCCTCCATCGCTCCTGTCCATTGAAATGAATGGGCAGCACTGAACAGCCGGCAAAGTACCGCTACAGCAGCACTTTGCAGGCCGTTTTAACCCTTCTTTGGTTGCTAGCGGGAGTTAAAAGTGCCCCGATAGCGGCTGAAAACCTCCACAAAGACGATAATAAAATGCCGCTAAAAACAGCACCGCTTTACCGCCGACTGCCTCGGTGTGAAACCAGACTTATTTAGGCTCCTTTTAGAGTGGGGTGGGCATTGGCAGTAAAGTGGTGCTATTCAGCCACTAGCGGGGTGGTTTGGTGGCACTGCCCCATTGTTATCAATGGGTAGGGGCGCTGTAGAAGTGTATACAGCGCTCCAAAGATGCAGCTTACTGTCCCGCCAGCAGAGCGCACCAATGTAAGAGGACACGGGATATCACACATCGGAGGGGAGTACACCCCGCTCCATATGTGAGGGGACTCGGGACATCGCCCCGCTCCATATGTGAGGAGACATCGCCCCGCTCTCCATCTGTGAGGGGACATCGCCCCGCTCTCCATCTGTGAGGGGACATCGCCCCGCTCTCCATCTGTGAGGGGACATCGCCCCGCTCTCCATCTGTGAGGGGACATCGCCCCGCTCTCCATATGTGAGGGGACATCGCCCCGCTCTCCATCTGTGAGGAGACATCGCCCGCTCTCCATCTGTGAGGAGACATCGCCCCGCTCTCCATCTGTGAGGGGACATCGCCCCGCTCTCCATCTGTGAGGGGACATCGCCCCGCTCTCCATCTGTGAGGGGGACATCGCCCCGCTCTCCATATGTGAGGGGACATCGCCCCGCTCTCCATCTGTGAGGGGACATCGCCCCGCTCTCCATCTGTGAGGGGACATCGCCCCGCTCTCCATATGTGAGGGGACATGGCCCCGCTCTCCATCTGTGAGGGGACATGGCCCCGCTCTCCATCTGTGAGGGGACATCGCCCCGCTCTCCATCTGTGAGGGGACATCGCCCCGCTCTCCATCTGTGAGGGGACATCGCCCCGCTCTCCATCTGTGAGGGGACATCGCCCCGCTCTCCATCTGTGAGGGGACATCGCCCCGCTCTCCATCTGTGAGGGGACATCGCCCCGCTCTCCATCTGTGAGGGGACATCGCCCCGCTCTCCATCTGTGAGGGGACATCGCCCCGCTCTCCATCTGTGAGGGGACATCGCCCCGCTCTCCATCTGTGAGGGGACATCGCCCCGCTCTCCATCTGTGAGGGGACATCGCCCCGCTCTCCATCTGTGAGGGGACATCGCCCCGCTCTCCATCTGTGAGGGGACATCGCCCCGCTCTCCATCTGTGAGGGGACATCGCCCCGCTCTCCATCTGTGAGGGGACATCGCCCCGCTCTCCATCTGTGAGGGGACATCGCCCCGCTCTCCATCTGTGAGGGGACATCGCCCCGCTCTCCATCTGTGAGGGGACATCGCCCCGCTCTCCATCTGTGAGGGGACATCGCCCCGCTCTCCATCTGTGAGGGGACATCGCCCCGCTCTCCATCTGTGAGGGGACATCGCCCCGCTCTCCATCTGTGAGGGGACATCGCCCCGCTCTCCATCTGTGAGGGGACATCGCCCCGCTCTCCATCTGTGAGGGGACATCGCCCCGCTCTCCATCTGTGAGGGGACATCGCCCCGCTCTCCATCTGTGAGGGGACATCGCCCCGCTCTCCATCTGTGAGGGGACATCGCCCCGCTCTCCATCTGTGAGGGGACATCGCCCCGCTCTCCATATGTGAGGGGACATCGCCCCGCTCTCCATATGTGAGGGGACTCGGGACATCGCCCCGCTCTCCATCTGTGAGGGGACATCGCCCCGCTCTCCATCTGTGAGGGGACATCGCCCCGCTCTCCATATGTGAGGTGACATCGCCCCGCTCTCCATATGTGAGGGGACATCGCCCCGCTCTCCATATGTGAGGAGACTCGGGACATCGCCCCGCTCTCCATATGTGAGGTGACATCGCCCCGCTCTCCATATGTGAGGTGACATCACCACGCTCTCCATATGTGAGGTGACATCGCCCCGCTCTCAATATGTGAGGTGACATCGCCCCGCTCTCCATATGTGAGGGGACATCGCCCCGCTCTCCATATGTGAGGGGACATCTCCCCGCTCTCCATATGTGAGGGGACATCGCCCCGCTCTCCATATGTGAGGGGACATCGCCCCGCTCTCCATATGTGAGGAGACTCGGGACATCGCCCCGCTCTCCATATGTGAGGTGACATCGCCCGCTCTCCATATGTGAGGGGACATCGCCCCGCTCTCCATATGTGAGGAGACTCGGGACATCGCCCCGCTCTCCATATGTGAGGTGACATCGCCCCGCTCTCCATATGTGAGGGGACTCGGGACATCGCCCCGCTCTCCATATGTGAGGGGACATCGCCCCGCTCTCCATATGTGAGGAGACATGGCCCCGCTCTCCATATGTGAGGAGACATGGCCCCGCTCTCCATCTGTGAGGAGACATGGCCCCGCTCTCCATCTGTGAGGAGACATGGCCCGCTCTCCATCTGTGAGGAGACATGGCCCCGCTCTCCATATGTGAGGAGACATGGCCCCGCTCTCCATATGTGAGGAGACATGGCCCCGCTCTCCATATGTGAGGAGACATGGCCCCGCTCTCCATATGTGAGGAGACATGGCCCCGCTCTCCATATGTGAGGAGACATGGCCCCGCTCTCCATATGTGAGGGGACATAACGATCGGTATTGTACACAGAGGTCGGTGTGAGGGGATATAACGATCGGTATTGTACACAGAGGTCGGTATGAGGGGGGAGGGGATATAACGATCGGTATTGTACACAGAGGTCGGTGTGAGGGGATATAACGATCGGTATTGTACACAGAGGTCGGTATGAGGGGGGAGGGGATATAACGATCGGTATTGTACCCAGAGGTCGGTGTGAGGGGATATAACGATCGGTATTGTACCCAGAGGTCGGTGCGAGGGGATATAACGATCGGTATTGTACCCAGAGGTCGGTATGAGGGGATATAACGATCGGTATTGTACCCAGAGGTCGGTATGTGGGGATATAACGATCGGTATTGTACCCGGAGGTCGGTATGAGGGGAATATAATGATCGGTATTGTACCCGGGAGGTCGGTATGAGGGGATATAACGATCGGTATTGTACCCAGAGGTCGGTGTGAGGGGATATAACGATCGGTATTGTACCCAGAGGTCGGTGTGAGGGGATATAACGATCGGTATTGTACCCAGAGGTCGGTGTGAGGGGATATAACGATCGGTATTGTACACAGAGGGTCGGTATGAGGGGATATAACGATCGGTATTGTACACAGAGGTCGGTATGAGGGGATATAACGATCGGTATTGTACACAGAGGTCAGGGGGAGGGGATATAACGATCGGTATGAGGGGATATAATGATCGGTATTGTACCCGGAGGTCGGTATGAGGGGATATAACGATCGGTATTGTACCCAGAGGTCGGTGTGAGGGGATATAACGATCGGTATTGTACCCAGAGGTCGGTGTGAGGGGATATAACGATCGGTATTGTACACAGAGGTCGGTATGAGGGGATATAACGATCGGTATTGTACACAGAGGTCGGTAGAGGGGATATAACGATCGGTATTGTACCACAGAGGTCAGGGGGAGGGGATATAACGATCGGTATTGTACCCAGAGGTCG